>JANJYI010000039.1:0-122995 GCA_032871835.1 Dipteronia dyeriana
ATTACAACAAAATCGGTTTTAATGACTTACACATAGGAAACGTACAAGTAGGCATTAAACCTCTATCAAAGATTGGACTAAACAATTCTTTATTAATCAATTTAAGAGACAAAAGAATTACAAACTATAAAGAATCCATTATGGGAATGGCAGAAACACCTTTGACCTATGCCCCTATATACTTCCAATGCTATCTAAATTTCACTATAGCCTTAAACACAAACGAACACAAAGAAAAGTGCCTTGTCATTGATATCCATGCCCATAACTATCAGTTCCTAGAAAAATCCTGTCCTTATAAACTTGTTTATAGAGTCCACTATCGTGTCCTAACCTCTGGACTTATCCCAGCTATATACCCCCTGCTGTTACGGCTGGCCAGACCATTTACTTCAATGCATCACCTTCAGTAAATGTCCTAGTACCTGTTCCAGTCAAATGGGAAAATATCAAATTTCCAAATGATTGGGTCAAGGAAAAAGTTAACCAACCTTCTTATAAACCTCCTATGAGAAACCTGTTGGGGTTTATGCTCTAAAGATGTAATTTGTAAATTGATTTATGAAATAAATAAAAAGAAAAGTTCAATTCATTCTTGTTATGTTATTTATTTTATAAATTTGTGCATATATTTAAATATCCAAAATAGTCAGATGTAATTTCGAACTGTGTATATAAGTGTCATATACAGATGGATACAGTAAGAGATGTGCAATCTAAAGAGTCCATAGATAGCAAATAAAGTTGGGTACTTTATTTGTGGTTAATCTATAGATGCGGTCCATTCTGTAATGTACGATAATTCTATCCTGAATCATTTATATGAGATATGGGAATGGAGGCACCTTGTATGATGTGATCATATAGGACTGGGCCATGATTTATATGAATCTCTCACCAAGATCCGTTTACCGATGAGATTCATATATATCAATTAATGATGGCTATATATGGCTGATCTTAATCCTGAGTGTCTTATCGACTCCTTCAGGTTAAATCGTAGTCTTTGATATACCATGGGTGAGATCAGATGCATTTCCTGATCAATATACTCCGTATGTTGGGATTACGGTTTGGCTTGTGGTTGGGAAGGTTTGTACACAAAAGTGGAATCCACTCCTTCTTGTGAGAAGTATATGGTAGTTCCCTTAAGGGTTGATTCGGGGCTTGGACAATATGAGCGCTCTCATAATTCCGTGAGGAAATATGATTTATTGTCCATTAGAGAATCAATGGTACTTAATGGATATATGTGATTAGAGGGGTATAACAGACATTATGACCCAACTCTAATTATGAACTACTGTGGAGGATCACACCATATGTAATAGCTATATCGATGGACACCAAGTTGTATCGGTCTGTGTAAAAGCGTCTACAGTTGAGAGATTACAACTTCGGGTTTTTAGTGGAATAACACCAGAGTTAATAATCAAGGAATATTAATTAAAGAGTTTAATTAATGATTCCGAGGATTATTGAAGCTCAAAATACTGTGGGTCCATTAGGTCCCCTTGTTAGCCCGATCGATTTAGGTAACAAGGGTCACGGTTAATTAATTGGATTGTCCAATTAATTGTGTTACGAAAGTGACACGTATATATTCGAAAATTAATTGAATAACGAGATTATTTAATTAATTAATGTTAATAGTTAAATTAATTAAATAATTAGATTATTTAATTATATTGATAATTATGAATTATCAATTAACTATTAATTTGAGGGTGTTAGTTGATATATAGATTTAGGTGAAGATAAAATAATAGTATTATTTTATTTTACTAAATCATTTATCTAAGTATTTGAAATTAAGTTTAAATTTAAAATACTTATTATCACCCTTAATATATTATATATATTTGAAAAGGATAATTAAAAGATATATATCAATTATAACACAAGAGATTGCATTGGATGCAAATTGGTGTGTGCACATATATAAGTGTTTGTTTAAGATACAAACAAGGATATATATAAAAGAATATAAAGATATATAAATAAAGCCAAGTGTAGGCGTGATTTGTTTTTGTGTGTTTTAGAAAAAGTTAATTTTTTTTTTGGTGTGTATCAGTATACACAAAAAAAAAATAATAAAAAAATAAAGGTGCGTGAAACAAGACGAAAGCAAAGTTTTTTTTTTGTTTTTGATTGCATGAGATGCAATTTATGTGTGCGTGAAATCAATACACCAAATTGAGAAGAAAGAGTTTCTTCAAGTATTTCTCTACACCCTCCATTCAAGTTCCTAAGACCGTGACGCGCCCACACGCAGTTATCAGTTTCGGGAGATAGCGAGGAAGATCGAGTTGTTCAGACATGAGCACATCGTAAAGTGAAGAAGTCTCCAAACGTTGGTAAGAGTGGTTCAGACAGGAGCATATCATAAAGTGAAGGAGCCTCCAAACGTTGGTAAGATTTTTTCTTCTCTTTATATTGATTACAATTTTCTGTGTTTACATTGTATATATTAGTTCCGAAAAATAATTACGATCTAAAGTTCACTGGTCCCAGATACAGATATGATATGTATAAAATTTTTAAAACCTAGTTCCGCTGCGTGACTGGTGAACGGAGTTCTAACAAAACCTACATGATTGTGTTTCTGAACAAGATGGAACCCTTAGAATATCCTTTAGGAGAGGGCTTTCCATCCGAGACAATAACAGTGACCATTCCAGATCCTTAAACGACTTCCAGTCAGCCAGAAATTCATTATCCAGTTTATCCAGATAAAATATTGCCAGACAAATACCTAGCTTAGCCCCCAGGCAACCCAAACAAATAACCAACCTGCAACAAACCCAGTTGACAACGATGATCCAGAAGACTCCAGTGAAACATCTGAACCTGTAGTCAATCTAGTTCACAAAAGAAGAAGGCCTAGAAAGCCCACAAATGAAATACCAGTAGAAATCCCAACCCATGTGACACATGTCCAAAAAACCCCATAACAAGTGGCCCAGCCCATACACACTTACAATAGTGGAGGTCAAACCTCACCAACCCCTTCACAAGTGTTGATTGAAATTTTTGAACCAGAACCACCAATTCGAACCATAAATGTCCTTGACATTGAACCCTACATTGACTATGACATTCTGATTGCTGATTACTATTCTCCAAAAAACCAAGAATTACGTGAAAAATAGGAGAAAAAAATACTATGAGAACAAAAGAAACCAATTCCCTAAGAGATGGATTGAAAACATTAAAAGTCTTAATCAAGAAATACCTTTATTTGGATGGTATACAAACGGAAAAAGCCTTGAACAAAAATGTCTTGTTATCAGCCAATCAAACATCAGAACATACAAAACAAAAAGAGGAGAAGAAAAACAGGTTCATCCTCCTCCAAGACACTTCGAAATTGAAATGCCTAATGAAGACCCAACAAGTGACAACAACACCACATTATGCACCCCTTTTTTCATTTTCGACGAAAAACTGTCTTCAACTATTCCCTCATCTTCACAACAGATAGGAATAGTCATGAGACAAAACAACTATACGAATTTCTTCCTAAATTCCCTGGGAGAATAGTTAGAAAAAATCGACATAAACCTTTCTCAATCCTCAGTTTCCCTTATTCCAAAAGAAATTTCTCCTCAAGTTTTTGTCCCCTATGAGTCATCATCCTCTGACAAAAAAGCTAAAGGAAAAGTTCGTGAACCAAACACCGAAGTCCTTATGTTCCCAGACCATACTGGAATTAAAAAATGCTTTGACCATCTTATTGATGAAAGAAAGTTATTGAAAGCTCTAGAAAAAAGACTCCAAAATCTACCCATACCTCAATCAAGGGTACAAAACCCTAGACAAAAATATCCCAACATCCTCAAGTGAGGAAGAAGACCTAGACTTCCAAAACATGATCCAAAAGATAACCTCCACAGACAAAGCTGATAGCCATAACTATACCAGATATTACCAAAATACCAAACCATATTACCCCAGACCTACACCTCCTGACTTATAGTATGAAGAAACAGTTCCTTATAGAGCATATACTGGTAATGCCTGTTATCAATTTAACATTGATGGCTTATCAGAATATCAAATTATAACCGTCCTCAAGCAAATGCATACCATAGTGTATATATACATCAAAAAACAAAACATGACCCATGCATATATATATATATCTGTGTGTGTGTGGACCAAAGTGAAAAGTGTTATGTGTCCTATCTACGATAGTAAATAATCTGCAGGAATTTAAAGATCACGTTGGAAAAAGAGTTGGTACTTACATATATATGTGTGTGTGTGTGTATGTGTGTGAGGATCAAAATCAAAAGTGTTACGCGTCCTATCTACGATAGTAAATAATATGTAGGAATTTGAAGATCACGTTGGAGAAAGAGTCGGTGCTAGCGGCTAACCCCATGAGTGAATATGAACTTTATTGACGATAAACTTTTCGAATATAAATTTTACTAGCCGAACAAATTTGAATTCTATAAAATACTTATTAATTACCTTTCTGTAATCAATCTCATCTTCAACTTTCTATAATCAAATATCTTTCTGAAACTTTTTATTCTGTACATATTTAACTTGGTATTGAGTATTGACAAAATAAATACAATCTGCAAACTATAATTAACCATAGAAAACTTATGTTTAACTCTTTCTTGTACAAACAAAACTTAACTATAACACATGAAGCTGTTAAGTTAAGACTTGTAAAAAGAGAAAGATAAAAAAAATGATCTTAAAAGTTAATTCATAATGGTAATATTAGACAATCTCAAATCTTGATATCAATCAACAAAGTAGTGTAAAAAACCTCTCTGACCCAACGCCATTCTCCATGTCACTCTACCTTCAACCATTTTTTTACGCCACATGAGATTGCACAACTTTGTTGACTGGTGTTTATTTTTTTTATTCCCTCATATTTTTAGAATTTACAATTTAAGCAACAGTTTTTATCCTTTTACGATTTGATCCCTTATTTTATAAAATTGTTTAGTTACGGTTTTACCTTATTAAATACAATTTATTACAATTGTATCCTTATAATTATCTAATGCTTTTGGTTAATATATATTTGTTTTAATTGAATTTTTTATATTAATATTTATAATAAACTAAAAATAAAGTATATAATACAATAATTACTAAATGTCATTAATAAGATAAAACAAGAAATATAAATAAAAACAATTCAAGCAAAATAATAATAATAATAAAGAAATTAACAATAAATAAAATATTTTAGTTCATTATATTTAATTTCTTAATTTACTAATTTATGAATTTATGAACTTATCGTAATATTATGTTAATTGAGGGTGTGAAATATTAATTGTTGAGAATCAACGAAAATGAGAATATTTAGACCACGTCCTGCAACTATTTTTTAGCCAGTTTTCGTTTTTGTTTTTCAAAATCAATTTCGAATTCGCGTTTGTTAACCATTTTTCATTTTATTTTCAAAAATCAAAAAACAAAATGAAAAACAAAATCAGTTTTATCAGTGTTGACGTCGATTTCTGGATTATGCCAGAAAAGCCAATAAGAACTGGATTTTGACTATTGAATCAAAGAGAAAGAGATGCAAAGAGAGTAACAAAGAAAATTTTACGTGGTAAAACTCCGACGACGGCGGAAGAGAAACATCCACGGGTGGTTGAAAGATCAACCAAGCCAAAATCCACTAAGAGAATAAGATTTTTACAAGCTCTCGATCTCTCTTTTTTCTCTCTGTATTTACTGTGATTGATGTATGCTATATTACCTATATTTTTTCTGGACGAGATTATGGGTCTATTTATATGTTTATGGAACCCTAATCTGCCTTGTACAAGTAATACAGGATCTTTGTATTTAATTGTGATTCGGTTACTTTCTTGAGGTCGATTTGTCTTCTTTCTGGTTTCGGAGTCTCATGGAAATCGAGTGGGATCCTAGTAGTGCAGTTCAATTTGGACTTGTTTCCTTATAAGAATGTAGTATTCGTAAAGAAATCAAGTTATTTCCTGATTGGGAACTCTTCTTATTTAATACTCTATTTCATTTAGGATTCCTTCCTGATGGATATCGTCACGTATTTAATGACAATCCGTGTGAAATAACTACCAAGTTCTTACTCGGGTTGTATTTATTCCCGAGTAAGAGTAATACCTGATGGTCCCGAGTGGAAGTGTTATTTAACCAGTCCCGAGTGCTGTTAGCTGATCCCGAGTAGGTTTTATTCTGTATATGCTTACTCGGGCTTTCTTCTCTTTAATGATGCCTTATAGGATATTTCCCGGATGCCCATTTGGGCATCCACCTGGCTATTTTTTCCTTCCTGTCAATGACGTGTATGCTTGGTAAAATTTACATACAACAATACCCCCTTAAAATATTTTTGTCGAGAAGATTTTATTTCGGGCAAGAGTATTTTAATCATCTTGATTTTCTTTCGTCAGAATAGCCGTCTTGTCATAAAGACGCGTTTTAATGGTGACTCTGTAATTTCGATTTGCTTTATCACGCAAGATCTTAAATGATAGCGACATTTTAAAGTTTTGACGGTTGAGGGCTACTTTCTATCTTGACACGCGTCCCTCGTCTTTTCTTTTTTCAATATCATTTATGAGAAATGATTTTTGCGTTTCCCCAAGCACCGCCTACGTCATCGAGTTTCGTCATAAATTTTTTCCAGCTTTGAAATCTTAGGGTTTCGTGCTGTCTCATCTTTAAATTCTTCGCTGAGAGACATTGTTGATTTATTCTCAAAAATTCAACAGAAATCTCTTTAAACTCAGATTTCTTTATCCAGAAATTCACGATTCTCCGCTTGAAGATCTTGCATCAGTCTCAATTCAAGGTTAGTTTTAATGGGACCATCTTCGCGTCATTGTCTCTTTAAAATCGCTTTTGATGCATTAGAGCGTGGGGATTTCCATTTAGTGTCTTGCATTAAACGATTACTGGGGGATATCCCAATAGATGAACCTCCATTTTTAGAGGTTGATGTTTCTGGGCTTCACCCTGACCTCACTTTCAGCCCTGTATCGAGTTCTTCATCTAGTTCTGATTCTGATATTTCTGATCACAGGGTATCTTCTCGAAGGATGGGTAAACATCATAGCACAAGTAAGGTATACAAGCACGGCTCGAGCGGCGTTCAGACCAGGGAACAGACTGTTAACGAGGGCGACATTGATGAAGTATACAGGGCGTCTCGTCTTTTGTTTTCTGACACTCGCCCCAGTGGTTTTGATACTGAGCCGAACGTGGTCGGGCCAGCTGAGATAGAAAAATAACGCTCCCGATTCGACTTGCCCGACTCTGTCACTTTGGTTCCTGCGGGGGATAGAGCCGTATGGAATCCTCCTGAGGGCATGGTCGCGATTTACGGATCGATGCTTTGCTGCGGCGTCACACTTCCCCTTCAGCCTTTTATTGCCTGGTTTTTGGCTGAGGCAGGGATAACCTCAGCTCAATTGGCCTAGAATAGTTACAAAGCCTTGATGTGTATGTGGCACATGTTCAGTCGAATGAACCTTTAGCTGCCTTCCCCGAATGAAATCAGGCACTTCTTTACGCTGAGGAGGCAGGTTAGCATAATTGGGACCTATTTCCTTGCATCTTCTTCTTCTGACGGTTGGGTCCCCAAATAAGCCAAGGTGAATCGGGGGGTCGATGCTTCTGATGACCCGAAAAAGAAGGGTTTCATATGGGGATTCCCTACATCCAACAAATTTTAGAAGAACAGTTGGTTTTTTCCTGGAGGGGCTCTCGGGCTCGATATCACTGTTCAATCTGGGGATTCCCAAAATGTGCTGAGTGTTCCCCGTTTCTTCTGTTCCCCCGAAGTGTGGAACAAGAAAACAATCGACTATAGTGATTCAGAGCTGAAGCGGTTGACTCGGGCAACTGTTAGTACTCTGGAAAAGAGGAGCAAGAGCTATCTTTTCAAAGAGGATGACTTGATAAAGCTCGGCTTCTTCAAACAGATTTCGGGTCATCGCAGGCGTTGTAAGTAACCCGGCGCCCTCTGTTGTATTTCTCTGCTTTTCCATTTTCTTTTTTTTTTTTTTTTTTAGTGTTCGATACGGACGTAGTCTTCAAGCTCGCCAGGTGAAGGCGATTCTACAAGCGAGTAGAAAGGAAGCTTCCAATCAGGGCGATGAGGGTATTGCTCCACCCGAGCCTGATGAGGAAACTGATATCGCTAAGGAAATTCCCAAGTGCGTTGATCGGGGTGCTCAGCCTTCTACTCAAGATTTCGCTAGTCGAAGTGGCCAAGGTGAGCCGACTGACACCCAACTGCCTGAAAATAGGGAGAGGCAGTATGAGGGTCCAGGTGAAGAGCCTGTTGGACGGTTTGAAGCTGGCGATGGTGGTAACGTCTTGACTGATCAAGTGCCCGCCGATGCCGAGTTCTTTGAGTCTTTTCGGGATGATCTGTTGGAAGATTCTGATGTTGATCTTAACTTCCACCGTTCTTGGGGTGAGAAGCGAAAGGCAGTCAGTTCGCCGTCTCGTCCTTTCAAAATTCCTCGGGTAGTCTCATTCATTGACTCCAGCGATAAAGATGTTACGGATGAGATTTCCCAGAGTGTTAGTGCTGGAGCATCAGTAGATGCAGCCAATTCAGAACCGAGTAGGGCTTCTTCTACCCCCAATGTTGGAGATATGGTTGCTGAACCTTCGAGGGTTCCTTCTCCATCCTTGGGGGCAGAATAGGGTTTCTCCAGCCCCCGAGTTTGGAAATTTGGGAGCTGAACCCTCGGGGGTTCCTTTATTCCTCTCTCCCCAGGATATGCTACAAGAGATGTCCTCCAGTCGGGCTTATATCGGGGAGGACCGCTGGAGCGGTTTTAGAGATGGTTCACTGATCGAACGTCTCCAAAATATTTTCAACGGCGCATCTTATGTAAGTTAGATCTGACTCGGTTATTTCTGACTCCTTTATTGTTTTGCTTCTTCCGGATTTCTAAGTATATTCCTTTGCAGATGGTGGCCGAATTTGCTGAGCTTGTTCAGACGCAGCAATGTCAAGCAGATCGGATAAGGCATTTAAAGGCTCAGCTGAAGGTGAGTGAGGAGGGACGTGCTCGAGCTAAGCAGGCTTTTCAGCAGGAGGTCGGTTCTGTACAGATATTTGCCGACCACTGCCTGACGAAGCAGGTTGAAGCTGAGGACAATGCATCTTTGGCAGAGGAGAAGGTTGCATCGCTTCAAAATCTTCTTTCTTCTACTGAAGAATCCATGCTTAAGGACGAGCAGAAGGCGGAGCAGGCGAAGTCGGCGTATGTCCAAAAAATTGAAGATTTGGAGCGCCAAGTGCTGACAGTTGAATCCCTTTCCCGAGAGGCCAGGTTGGAACTAGAAATCCAAGGGGTGGATCGTTTTAAAAGATCCCCTGCTTATTATTCCCTACTTCTTCGGGAATTTCAACGTGGGCTAGTTTCGGCCGGCGAGTTCTTCAAAGTCAATAATAGGGCGACCGAGAAGGCCCGTGCTAATTGGAAGTTGTCAATCAAACACCATGTGGACCGGTCCTTGGAATCTCTTCGGATTCAAATGAAGGAATGGAGAGCCTACTGTCGTAGTCAAGGCAAAGAGCCCCATCCTATGCATTTAGAGATTCCGTCCGAGCATTCTCTCTCGACCTTTTACGCAAGTCAAGAGTCGGTTGAGGGTGTAGTCCCGGATGTCGGGCCAGTCCCGGGTGAAGATTACAGCCAGTGGAGGGATGATACTATCGATGATATTACTTGGTCATCTAATGAGAGCCTGCTTCGTGAGTACGAGATGGTGTCAGATCCAAGTATTGGCAAAGGCTCAAAGTCCTCGCAACCTTGATTTTGTAAATTTGCAAAAAATTTTGATTCTTTTTTTTTACTTGTAAAGAACCATTATTTGAACTGTAACAATTCTTTTAGGAGCAATAAAATTCAATTTTATTATGAGTTGAATGGTTTTGGTCTATTTTTTACTGATTATTGCCGAGTGTTGTATTAAACTGGCTGATGGTCGGATAACTTAACTGAGTATCTTATTAAACCGGTTGTTACCCGAATAACTTCAATTGTCAAGTATTTTATTTAGCTGGCTTCTTTGATGTTCGGGTAACTTAACCTAGTATCTTGTTAAACCGGTTGTTACCTGAATAACTTCAATTGCCAAGTATCTTATTAAACTGGCTTCTTCGATGTTCGGGTAACTTAACCGAGTATCTTATTAAAACGGTTGTTACCCGAATAACTTCAATTGCCAAGTATTTTATTAAACTGGCTTTTTCGTTGTTCGGGGAACTTGACCGAGTATCTTATTAAACCGGTTGTTACCCGAATGACTTCAATTGCCAAGTATCTTATTAAACTGGCTTCTTCGATGTTCGGGTAACTTAACCGAGTATCTTATTAAACCGGTTGTTACCCGAATAACTTCAATTGCCAAGTATCTTATTAAACTGGCTTCTTCGTTGTTCGGGAAACTTAACTGAGTATCTTATTAAACGGTTGTTACCCGAATGACTTCAATTGCCAAGTATCTTATTAAAATGGCTTCTTTATTATTAACCGAGTCATCTTGAGACAAGTTTTTCACTTGAGTTTCATACCCGGTTGCTACCCGAATGTTACATCAAGGCTCACCATGATCATATGTTCGAGTCCTTACGCAATACCAATGACGTCTCCCTAGTTTTTATGCGCAAGGGTTTGCCTAATCGTTGAGCTCTTTTTTTTAAAAGATGCTTCAACACAGCTACGCATTTCACCGGAATTTCTCCCGATAGCGTCCCGAGCATTTTTCCAAAGTCTGGTGCATCGGGTTTGCCTTTTCGCGAAGGTCATTTTGACCCTGCTCGGCTGGCATGCTTCTACGAGCTTCTCCGCCCATTTGGGATTTGATGGTCCCGAGAATTCTATTTGCATGTTCTTATTATCATGCTCTGCTTCCATATGATCTTATTATCATATCCCTTTTTGGAAATCCCGAACTAGATGCTATCCTTTCGGAAATTCCGAGTAATTTTATTTATTACTGCAAAAAATCGACAGATTTAAATTACAATTTTATATTTATCCTACCAATAAAAGAATAGAATATTTAATTATATATATATATTAAGGATAGAAAATCTTCAGATATTGGGCATTGCATGGTCGGGGTAACACCCTTCCATTGGGTCGAGCAATCCAATAGGCTCCATGGCCAGCTATCCCCTCGATCTTGTATGGACCTTCCCATTTGTTAGCCAGGGATCCTGCGGCTCTGTTTTTTATGTTCAACGACACCTTCCTGAGCACCAGGTCTCCTAGTTGGAATTTCCTGATCCGAACACGAGAATTGTAGTGGCGAGCCACTCTTTGTTGATATGATGTATTTCTTATTCGGGACTTTTCCCTTTTTTCTTCTAGCTCATCCAAACTTTGTAGTAGCGTATCAACATTCTGTTCTCATCGTATAGCCTGACCCGTGGGGATGCATACGATGTTTCTATGGGGATGACAACTTCTGTTCCGAGCGCTAGGGTGAACGGAGTTTCTCCTGTTGAAGTACTTGTTGTCGTCCGATATGCCCATAATACTTCAGGAAGATTTTCAACCCAGCTTCCTTTTTTGTCATCTAACTTTACTTTAATGGTGTGCTTGATAATTTTATTTACTGCTTCTACTTGCCCGTTTGTTTGAGGGTGAGCTGGTGTCGCGTAGTAGTTAGCAATATGATACTTCTCGCACAACTGTCTGAACTTTTGGTTATCAAACTGAGTGCCATTGTCGGTGATTATACTGTCCGGAACTCCAAACCTATAAAGTATATTTTTCTTTACAAAATTTGTGGTGTTGGCTTCCGTGATATGCACCAGCGTTTCAGCTTCTGCCCATTTTATGAAATAATCGACAGCTACTACGGCATGCTTTGCTCCACCCCCTGTCCCAGCTGGCATTGGACCGATCAGGTCTAGGCCCCACATGGCGAATGGCCATAGAGCAGTGAGGTTTCTGAGTTTTTCTGGGGGTTGTCGGATATCGTTAGCAATCCTTTGACAGGTATTGCAACTTTTCGACCACTGCTGTGCATCTGAGAAAAGCATAGGCCAGTAATAGCCTTGTCTGAGTACCTTATGCGTCAGGCTTCTACCTCCAGTGTGGTTTCCGTAAACCCCTCCGTGGATCTCTGGAGAGCTCGGGAGAACCCCCTTTCTGTATAATTCTCCTCCGATCATGGTATATCTAGCTGATCGATACTTGATGCGCTTTCCTAATACCGGATCTTTCGGGAGCACGCCTTCTTCCAGGAACCTTCCCAGCTGGACCATCCAACCGTCTTGCGGTGTTCAGATTTCTAAAATTTCCAAATGCTTAGGTTCAGCTGTACTCGGTTTAAGGAGGTGTGCAACTGGAATGGTCTTTGGTCTGATTGAGGTTGTTGCTGACGCTAATTTAGATAAAGCGTCTGCCTTTTCATTTTCTTCTCTGGGGATCTGAGCGATCTTGTATTCTTTAAATTTTTGGAGGAGCTATTTTGTGATGTCACAGTAGGCAATCATTCCTTCATCTTTGGCCTGGTACTCGTCCATA
Source organism: Dipteronia dyeriana (assembly GCA_032871835.1). Lineage (NCBI taxonomy): Eukaryota > Viridiplantae > Streptophyta > Magnoliopsida > Sapindales > Sapindaceae > Dipteronia > Dipteronia dyeriana. The sequence continues at coordinate 12,534 of JANJYI010000039.1, forward strand.
ACCTGGTTGACAACTACCTGTGAATCGCTGAATATCTCAACTTCATCTTCCCCAAGAGCTATGCAGACTCTGAGTCCAGCTAACAATGCCTTGTATTCGGCTTGATTATTGGTTGCTTTGAAATCAAATCTCATGGAACATTCAACATCATCTCCTTCTGGGGTGCGAACTATGATCCATGCCCCGCTGCCATGAGTGTTTGAAGAACCATCAACATATAGTTTCCATGGGAAACTTTTATCCAACAGTCTTTTTGCTTCCAGGTTTGGTTCTGTGAACTCGGCTATGAAGTCTGCCACCGCTTGTCCTTTGAGGGAGGTCCTGGGGACATAATGAATATAGAATTCACTTAACTCGATTGCCCATTTAGTAAGTCTTCCTGATATCTCTGGTTTTTGTAAGATTTATCTTAATGGGCAATTTGTGAGAACCTGGATCGTATGGGCCTGAAAATATGGTCTCAGCTTTTTTGCTGCTGAAACCGATGCTAAGGCTATCTTCTCTGCCTGTGAGTACCTGAAAATATGGTACGAGTGCCTTGCTAGTATAATACACAAGTTTCCGCACTCCATCTTCTGTTCTAACTAAGACTGAACTTGCTACAAGCTCGGTTATTGACAGATACAGCTGAAGTATTTCTCCTTTTTACGGTTTTGAGAGGATGTGGGCTTGCCCCAAGTACTATTTTATTTTTAAGAATGCCTGCTCACACTCTTTATTCCACTCCAAGCCTTTCCCTTTTTTGATTATCTTGAAGAAATGTGCGCACCTGTCTGTAGCCCTTGAGATGAATCTTCCCAAGGAGGCTAAACACCCTGTTAAGCGCTGTACCTCTTTCAATGTTTTAGGTGAGGTCATTTCTTGCAAAGCCTGGATCTTCTCGGGATTAACTTCGATTCCTCTTTGATGGACTTGAAAACCCAAGAATCTTCCTAAATGGACTCCGAATAAACATTTGTTTAGGTTTAATTTCATCTGGTATCTTCTCAAAACATCAAATGTCTCTCGGAGGTCACGGGCATGCTCATCTGCTGAGATGCTTTTAGTCAGCATGTCATCAATGTATACCTCCATGTTCCTTCCTATTTGCCGAGTGAAGATTTTGTTGACCAACCTTTGGTACGTAGCTCTTGCATTTTTTAAACCGAAGGGCATTACTGTGTAGCAATATAAACCATGATCCGTTGTGAAAGCTGTTTTTTCTTCATCATCTTTGTTCATCCGGATCTGATTGTATCCCGAGTAAGCGTCCATAAAGCTGAGCAGTTCATGATCTGCTGTGGCATCCACCAGTTGATCTATTCTTGGAAGTGGGAAGCTATCCTTTGGACATGCCTTGTTTAGATCCGTGAAATCTACGCACATCCTCCATTGTCCATTTTTCTTCTGGACAGGGACTACGTTGGCGACCCACTGAGGGTAGCTGACTTCTCTGATTGATCCAGTCGCTAGTAGCTTTTCCACCTCTTGTTTGATTGCTTGACTTCTTTCAGGATTGAACGATCTTCTCTTTTGTATTACCGGTTTGGCATTCGGGCTAACTGCGAGGTGGTAGGATATTACTCGGGCATCTATCTCGATCATATCTTCGTGACTTCAAGCGAATACATCTTTGTACTCTCTAAGCAGATTGGTCAAGTCTCGCTTGACTTTTCCTTCCAAGTTGGCCCCAATCCTGATTTTCTTATCCGGTTTGTCTTCTTCGAGTAGTATTTCAACCAATTCTGTCTTGTAATCATTCGAGCCCTCCCTTGGATCCAGTTCGAATGATAAGGATTCTTCACACTGATTTGGCTGCATTATGGTGCACACTTGTTTGGCATCATGCTTGTCTCTGTATACTGACAGGTTTGCTCTTCGGGCCATCTCTTGGGATCCCTTGACTATCCCAACCTCTTGTTCTGTTGGGAACTTGATCATTAATGCGTAAGTGGCCGTCACGGACCTTGTTTTATTCAGGAATGGCCGGCCCAATAACGCATTATACGGCCAATTATCCAAGTCAACTACCATGAAGTCGAGCAGAACAGTCCTCTGGCATGGTGCCCTTCCGATCTTCACAGGTAGTTTTACCGTCCCGAGTGACCTGACCTCTATTCCCCCAAATCCTCTTAATGAAGTATGGAAATGCTGTAAATCTTTTTGGTCTAGTCTTAGCTAGTCCTATACGGCCACGCTTAGGATGTCTGCTGAGCTCCCATTATCTATTAAAATTCTTCGAACTTCCCTATGGCCAATCCGGGCACATATAACCAAAGCGTCATTAGGTCGAACATCGATGCCATGGGAATCTGCCTCTGTAAAGGCTATTGGGTCCCATCATTCCTTTACCCTTTTAGGGTCTGGTTCAACCGAGTTTACGTCAAAGTTATTCCTTGCTTCTACTGCTTCTCGGATTTTCTGAGTTCGTTCTCGGTTGCTTCTCCCAATAGAAGGTCCTCCAAAAATTGTATGTATTACTTGATTGGCTTCGGGGCTGGTTCTTTGGTTTTGACCAGGGTTGTGATCAACCTTGACTTTCTTGGTTTCTGGTCTCTTATCTTTTTTCAAGATTACATCCCGCAGGTGTCCTTCCCGAATAAGAGTTTCTATGTAATCTCTGAGCTGAAAACACTTTGAAGTTTCATGCCCTGTTTCTTTATGAAACCTACAATACTTGGTTGTATCTCTCCGGGCGAACTGTGATTGTCGCCGAGGTTCTTGCACCATATTCTTTTCTTCCAAGATGGCTAGAATTTCTTCTTGTTTCTTCCGAAGAGGGTGTAATTGGTATATCTGCCTTGGTATTTCTCTGTGGACCGTTCGTCGTTGGGCCCATTACCCCCATCCTTGTTTTTCTCCTTGCTGTTCCCTTTTCGTTTTTCCTTTTGATTATGCCCCTTAGATTCGGTATTCTTCTGTTCGGGCTTTCCTCCATGCATATAGCTTCCTCCTGTAGCTAACTCTTCTTCCTCGACCAGAGCGTATCCTCCCGCCATATCCATCATGTCGGCATACCTTGTCAGTCGTGCTCTTCTCAAATCGAAGGATAGTCGTCCATTTTGCAAGTTATTGGTGAAGGCATCAATAATTGCTTCATCATTAGCGTTGACATTTTCTGATACTGCTTGGCCGAACTGGCCCAAGTATTTTTTTAATGACTCGTCCTTCCCCTGTTTTATTTGAGAGAGGTAGGTCACCGACTTCTTTCTGTGAACGTTGCTCAGGAATTGCCTTGAGAAGCTCCTGTTCAACTCGCTGAAATTTTCGATGCTTGCTGGGGGTAGTCTTCCGAACCATCTTGAGCCTGTGTCCCCCTATGTTTGCGGAAATTTGAGACACAATAGGGGGTCACTGCGGGCATATTGAGCCATGGCACTTTTATAGCGTCTAACGTGCTCCTTTGGATCTGTATCTTTTTTGAATTGCTCCACATGCGGCATCTTGAATCTTTCTGGGAAAGGGGTCCGTAAAATATCCCTGGTAAATGGACTGTCGGAATCATCGTCGGATAGATCGTTACAGCCGTAACATCTGACTAGTGCCTCCATCTGTCGCCTGTTATTCTCTACTTCTCGAGTTAGGCTCTTGATTGTGACATCTCTGTCACCCACCAGACTTCCTTGACGGTTGAACAGTTGGGTAACTGTCATTCTTTCCTCAGATTCTTCACTCTGATGCCGGAACCCTCGTGTGACTCCATGATGACGTTTACGATGGTGTTGATCATTGTCTTCTGATGATGACCGTTCTCTGTGCCGATCTTATTTACGATGTCTGACTCGTATTGTTTGATTGTGATCCAGCCTCTGGTGATTTTCCTCTTCTAGTGTTTTCTGTCCAGCTGGATTGATTGGGGAAGAGTTCCTTTTGGTTTCTGGTATAGTTATTCCTGGCCCCACCACCATTGAACGGAGCCTTTCCGGTGGAAGATTGGGAGTATGTGCTCCTGCGGCCAGTAGATCAATCCCTTCCCTTGCTGCGTCCGTCATCAATTGCTGCAGGGCCTCTTGGAAAAGCAGCGTAAGATCTCCGCTGGTTGGAGGAACTTGCTGGATCCCCGCCAGGTGCGCAGGCTGGTTTTCTGTGTTTGGTGCATGATTTTGTGACGTATTGCCAATATGGAAATCACCTGGTGATCTTTGGCCATTCCCTGAACTACTTCTGCTTCCTGCCATTGTTTTTTAACAAGTTCAGAGGTCCAGCCCCTCCTTCTAGCGCCAATTGTTGACGTCGAATTCTGAATTATGCCAGAAAAGCCAACAAGAACTGGATTTTGGCTATTGAATCAAAGAGAAAGAGATGCAGAGAGAGTAACAAGGACAATTTTTACTCGGTAAAACTCCGACGGCCGGAGAAACATCCACGGGTGGTTGAAAGATCAACCTAGCCAAAATCCACTAAGAGAATAAGATGTTTTACAAGCTCTCGATTTCTCTTTTTTCTCTCTGTATTTAATGTGATTGTTGTATGCTATATTGCCTATATTTTTTCTGGACGAGATTATGGGTCTATTTATATGTTTATAGAACCCTAATCTGCCTTGTACAAGTAATATATGATCTTCGTATTTAATTGTGATTCGGTTACTTTCTTGATGTCGATTTGTCTTCTTTCCTGTTTCGGAGTCTCATGGAAATCGAGTGGGATCCTAGTAGTGCAGTTCAATTTGAACTTGTTTCCTTATAAGAATGTAGTATTCGTAAAGAAATCAAGTTATTTCCTGATTGAGGACTCTTCTTATTTAATACTTTATTTCATTTGGGATTCCTTCCTGATGGATATCGTCACGTATTTAATGACAATCTGTGTGAAATAAGCACCAAGTTCTTACTCGGGTTGTATTTATTCCCGAGTAAGAGTAATACCTGATGGTTCCGAGTAGTACCGTTTGAGCCCGAGTGGAAGTGTTATTTAACCAATCCCGAGTGCTGTTAATTGATCCCGAGTAGGTTTTATTCAGTATATGCTTACTCGGGCTTTCTTCTCTTTAATGATGCCTTATAGGATATTTCCCGGATGCCCATTTGGGCATCCACCTGGCTATTTTTTCCTTCCTGTTAATGACGTGTATGCATGGTAAAATTTACATACAATAAACAGTGAAATATTTGAAAAACACAAAATACTTATTTTTGTTTTTCAATTTGTTTTTTACTTTTTTTACATTAAAAAAATCATTTTTTAACTATTAATTATATTGTTATGTGTTTTGTATGGTTAGGACATGACGGGACGAGACAAGAGTTTCAAATGATGAAACTGCCCCTCTTATATATATATATATATTCCAGAATAATTTATTTCCAATTAGAACTAAAAGCATTTAAGCAATAATATATATATATATATATATATAATATTATATATTTTATGTATATTATAATATATATATATAATATATTATATAAATCAATAATATATATATATATATATCAAATATTGTAATATATTATGTGTTATTATATATAAAAATATATTTTTATAATATAAATTTTATATATTATTATTATTATTATATATATATATTAATATAATATATACAATTATATTTTATTTATTATAATTATTTATTTATAATTTAAGAGTTTAGTTTTGATTAATTAATTTTTTTATATGTTTTTTTGAAGTAATTTGTGAATTGTTACTTTTGTTTAATTTATAAATTACAATACAAAATTTATATTGGTTAATTATTTACTCAATCAATTTATAATTGTTATAATATTAAACAAAATGTAAAATTGATATTTCAATTTTTTATAGTTTTCGGATAACCTACCATAAGTGTTTTTCATATTTTTATTTCCAAAATACAGCTCTCAGTATATGTTACTAGATACGTTTTTGGTTTTCGAAATTGAAACCAAAAACATTGTTTTTATTTTTATTTTACTTTTCAAAAAACGATAAACGAAAAACATATACAAGACAGACCCTTAGGATATTTTTTTTAGAGTAAAATTTACTACAATCGATTGAAGATTTATAGATACTAGAGTGAAAGTCACACTATTTTACTGTAAAATTTCAACAAAATAATACGATGGATTGGATGACTTTATATCATCAAAGCAAAAGCAAAGGTTCACATATGAATAGATTCTTTCCACGAGATTGGCTACATTAATGTATCGAGGTTGCATTATTATCCCTCTGACAAACAGGTTGGGACAAACAATAAAGTTTTGATTACTATTATATATATATATAAATTTAAGTCCGTACATATTAATATAAATTTATAAATAGTTAAACGTGGATTATTAGATTTATATTTTTTGACTTTAAATGTATATACTTATCAAAACTTCTCACTAATCAATGATTCACATATAACGCACTGATATAACTTATATCAGTACGTATTGACTGGAAAACCAATATATATATATATATATATTCATTTTCTTCTCAACGAGTACTAATATAACTTACCTCAGTACGTTGCATACAGACTATTAATTATGAAAAAATTTTGATAAGTATATACACTTGGAGTTAAAGTATGTAAATCTAATAGTCCACAACCAACACACTAACGAATTTATATCGGTATGCACTGATTTGAATATATATATATAGTCCTTTTCTCATTAGTGCATACAATATAATTTACGTCACTGTGTTGTATGTGAACCATTGATTATAGAGAAGTTTTGACAAATGTATACACTTGGAGTCAAAGTATGTAAATATAATGATCCACATCCAACGCACTGATAAATTTATATCAGTTCACACTTATTTGAAATATATATAGTGGTTTTCCAGTCAGTACGCACTGATATAAGTTATATCAGTGCGTTGCATGTGGACCATTGATTATGGAGAAGTTTTGACAAGTGTATACACTTGGAGTCAAAATATGTAAATCTAATGGTTCACAACCAACGCATTGTCGAATTTATATCGGTACGTACTGATTTAAAAATTTATATATATATATACACAAATGCACTTCCGATAAAAAAAAAAGTAAAAATCTAAAATAATCCAAGTGTATCATTTTAATAATTACCACCATTTATAAATAAAATTTCATTATAAAAAAAAGGGAAAGTAAAATTCTAAAATAATCCAAGTGTAACATTTTAATAATTACAACCTTTTTATAAATAAAACTTCATTAACCTACAAAAATAGTAAATATGTGTCGTGTACTCGTGTGCGTGTGTTTTTTTTTATCTATATGAATTAGTTATAATAAAAATTCAAAAACAATTGGGAGAGATATTATAACAATTTTGAACCCATTTAAATAATCATTTTAAATTAAAACTTTCTAAAAGTAGATAAATAACTCTAAAAGTAACTCCAACCCAATACATTAAATATTACCACAATTTATTATAAAATGAGTATTTTTTTTACACTCCAATATAGTTACATCAAATTTTTTACAAATAAAAAAAAATTCTTTAAAGAATATTCTTTTAATAAATCTTTAAATTATTATAAAATTTTAAATTGATTAAATGTATAATTAATAAGTATATTAAATAAATTAATTATATATATTAGTGTGTCATTTTAAAGATCTCAACGAAATCTTTTTAATAGTATATTTTTTTTAAAATACATATTATTATAATTAAATATGAAAAAGTTAAATCGACAATTTTTATAAATAAAAATGAGTGATGTTAAATTTAGTAATATATATATATATAAGAGAGATTTGGTGAGCACTATACCACAATAAAAAAAATTGATGTCATTGGTTTGCTCAACTCCAACAAACACGTTATTCATATAAAAAAAAAAAAAACTAAAAAAATCCTCTAAAACCATCACACCATTTACAAAAATAAAATAAAATAATAATAATAATGATGGTGCTACATTAATTTGATGAGCACTGAACTACGCTAAATCCTTTTTTTTTTCCTGTTTATTGTCGTATAGTTTAATTTTTTTTAAAATTACTAATTTAACCCTCACATTTATTATATTAATATGTATTCCTAAAAAAAAATACCGTTAAAAAGATCTCATTGTAATATTCAAAATAATACTAACATTGATATACATATTGAATTTATTAAATTTAATTATTAATTAATATATTTAAAAATCCTGATCATATTAATATCTATGACTTTATTGTGTCTTTGTTAACTTTAATTAATACATAGCTTAATAATAAAAACACTTGATAATAATAATTCCAAAGAAAAAATAATTTAACTTAATCCAGTGCAATTAATTATTGACAGTAAATGAGTAATTATTTAAGAATAATATTGTTATGTCAAATAAAATTAATTATTATTGTATAAGTCATTTAATAAAAATTAATAAGTATTGTATAAATATGTATTTAGAGAATATCCTTTAAAGATAATCTTTAGTGTAAAATTTAGTAAAGATATGTTAAAGTGGAAAAAAAAAATTGGTATAAGAAAGATACCGTTTTTATGATAAGTTAATGTAATATTTGATGTATTGGGTTGAAATTACTCTCATTGAAACTCAATTTTTAACAAGTGGAAATGCTGAGGATTGTTACCTTTTTTTTTTTTTTTTTGTGATGATGTCACAAGTTTAATAACTTATGTTTAAAATGCACATAATATGGTGAATTGTCCAAAATACCCTTAAAAGTTGTCTTTGTACTTCAATCAGCTCTTACTTTGAAATTTTCGAAGATTTTATTCTTTCATCTTCTTTATAGATGTCTGTTTAACAGACCTCCAAATGGAGGTCAAACATCATAACATTATCAATACATCTTCATTGGATAATTAGTTTAGTGGGGCTACGCAGACGTATTCAGAGGTCAAGCTCCTCGTATAGGGGAATGTAATTACAAAGAATCTGAAATGTAATTACAAAAGGTCGGCGGAGCTTTAAGATAAAAGGTCGGCGGAGCTTTAAGATAAAAGCTCGGCGGAGCTTTAAGATAAAAGCTCGGCGGAGCTTTAAGATAAAAGCTCGGCGGAGCTTTTGTATACTCGGATCGACCTTTTATAGAAAAGCTTCGAGCTTTTATATAAAAGCTCGAAGCATTTATACAAAAGCTTGATCCGAGCTTTTATAAAAGCTCGGATCTAACTTTTATATAAAAGCTTCGAGTTTTTGTATAAAATCTAGGAGCTTTTACAAAAACTAGGAGCTTTTATAAAAACTCCGAAATTTTATACAAAAACTCGAAACTTCTGTATAAAAACTCGATTACATGTTAAAATCTCGAAAAACAAAAACTCGAATGTAAATAAAAGCTCGATTTCATCTTTTCAAAAACTTTCAACAACTTTCAACAAATACAACCCCTTGAATGTAAGTAAAAATTCGATTTCACTTTTTATCGTTTTACTTTTCCTCTTTTTCTTCACAACAACATTGATAATATAAGTATTTTTATCTCCACACTTTAAATATTATTTTTTAAAACATAATTTGTGAATGCAGTGATACTTCTACGACGACTCCTTAAAAGGTAATATTAATTTTTCGATCCCTTTTTAAAACACTTGGTGTCTGCGGTGTTTTTAGTGAACTTATTGAGTTGCTCTAATAACTACGGCGAGGAAAGAAAAACAAAGCTGAACACAACTAAATTAATTAAGCATTGAAGAACATCAATATAAATCCTTCAATTCATTTTCAAACAAAATTCAATACACTAATTAGCTAGCATGAGCTAAAACATTTTTTGTTGTTGTTGTGTTTTTACAAGGAAGAAGTTCATGAAGCTATTAACTAACTGGTCTTAAACTTGAGTAACAGAGGAGGAGACTTGTTAACAGCAACAGGTCGGATCTCTGTCTTGAACAATAGAAAACACATCTTGTCTATCGAAAAATACACAAACCCATCACTCGAATGCGTCACAAACGACCCAAAACTCTTCCCTACAATGCAGTGCCACGCCGGTCCGTACAACAAATCAAATTCCTGAAAAAGTACCCAAACAATTTTTATTTTCTTATTTTTTTAAAAATAAAATCAAATACGATGTTGATAGTGTACATAAATACAATTAAAAACGACGTAGTTTTAATACATAAGACTAGCTATACCTTTTTAAGACAGAGAGCTAATTGACTGGGATTCAGTCTCTTGCTGTTGTTGTGGTCGGAGTTGGAGTCGAGAAGAGCTCTAGTGTGTCTGAACACGCGTTCTTGCAATGTGACGGACATGTCGGCCGATCTCAGCCGTACGTTTAGATCAACGGCTACAGCGGCCAGCTTCAACTGATTAGCCGCAGGTCGCGGCGGTGGCGGGGGAAGTGCTAACATGCGCCTGCTGGGTGCGCACTGCACCATCTTCTCTTCGTTCTTCCCTAGTCTTCTCCTTCTCTCGCTCTCCAACTCCCGTCTCCGACCCTCCATGGAGTATTAGAGAGAGAAAATGTGTGTGTGTGTTTAGAGAGAGAGAGAGAGAGAGAGTTCTTCTAAGCAGAGATGTTTGACTGGTGAAGATATTGATGGGTGGTGTTTGGATTCAAGTTTGAAAAAGACAAATAACAATAGCATGAATTCCTTTTTAGTTCCTCTAGTTTGCTCTAATACATAGATTGATCCTCCAATTTTCAAAATTACTTTATTTAGTCCGTCTATTAGATTTTCAGTTTAAAAAGTGGAATCTGACAGGATCAGATGGTCAAATGACCTTACTGCCCCTGATTTTATCACCACTCATCCACCATTCATTTATCATATAAAATAAAAACAATTTAACGAAGCTTAATATCATCTTCATCTTCTATTCAACATCAGACACCATTTTCAGTAAATCTAGAAAAAATTCCAGATTTTACATTCAAAATTAAAAATTAAATTAAAAGATTGAATCACCATTCCAAAATCCTATCGCCGTCACCACCACAACTACCACCACCACCATACAACCTAAACCAAAATCATTCATCATCATCATCGATTCATCATCTCCGTCACTTAATTATTTAACACCACCACCACCATCATCGATTTATCATCATCATCTCAGATATGCTTAAAAAAAACTCATATCATCACAACAACTGAACCCAGATGGCCAGAACCCTGATTATAATCAAACCCCCATCATCATAAACACCAAACTCGAAACCTAGAACATCAAACCCTACCACTGGCACCACCCAAAACATGAACCAAAACACTACCGGACCACCAACACCAAACCATGAACTAGAACACCACCACCACAACTAGAAACCAAATTGACTAAACCAACATTACCACCAACCAAACCCTAATCGACCCTAACCAATTCAAATACCATGAAAGAGAGAAATCGTGACCCAAATCTTTAATCCATGCCAGTCAGACACCAGTCAAACACCCACAACAACTTCAGCTAAATTCAAAACACCGAATGCCCAAACCCACACCCAAACCCACCACCAAACGCCCAAACTCACACCTAAACCCACCACCGAACGCCATTCATAACACACCCAAACCTAGAAACCCATCAATCAAGCCTGACGACAGCCTAGAAACCCATCAACCAAACACATCAATCAAACACCCTATAATCAAGCCCTTAGATCTTCAGCCACCTCCCTAACGAAAAAGGAAAAGTTCTGTAAGAAGAAGAAGATCTGTGAGAAGAAGAATAATGTGAGTGTGAAGATCGGAGAGAGAGAGGGGAGGAAGAAGAAGAATGGATGGTGTGGGTGTGAAGATCTTGACTCATGAGAGAGATAGGAGAGAGAGGAGAGAAGTTTTTTGAATTGATTTTTGAATTGTTTTGAATTGTTTTAAATTGTTTTTAATTGAAATTATTAAATTTAATATACTTTTACCATTATACCCTTAATGGTCTGACGGAACCCTAACATAATTGGATAGCAACGGTCAAAATACTAATTTTTAATAACTAAAGGAACCTGTCAAGATAAATCTCAAAACCAAAGGACCAATTTATATATTAGATCAAACTACGAGTATTCAAATAGAATTCACCCATAACAATATAACATGAGATTGTTATTTTTCTGGGTCCTTGTCCATATGGGAGTTTGTGAATTTTTATTTATTATTGTTTAATTTCACACATTTTAAAAATATTCGGAAGAATGAAAATAAAATAAAGGGATAGTGAGATTTAGGTGAAAAGATTCGATAAGGTGTAGGTGGTGCAGAGTAGGATGTAATAATGAAGAGGGACTGTCAATGCTATGAGCCTATGATGCAATTATTGACCAGTCTGATTTTGTGATCAGAGAAAAAAAAGTAGACGCCGACCCTTGCCTATTAAAGCCCAACCTCTGGTACAGTGGTTTAAAAATGGGCCGACCCTGGCCTGTTAAAGCCTGACCTTCAGTAAATTAATTATTGTAAGTGTCGTATTAGTTATAGTAATTATTGTTAGTAAATTAAGATTACTGTTAATAAATATTGATTTTTAATTTGACTATTAACTACTATAGTGCTCATATTTTTATTCAGATAATGGATCCTAACCAGCAGCCTTATTTTCCGGACGGTTTGAATATGCATAACGATGAATTTGATATTTCAGAACCGACCCATACTCAAGCGGGACCTTCTGGTTCCGGCGTTACACCAACATCACGGCCCAGAAAATTAACATCAGATGTGTGACAATGTTTCAACATAGTCCAAATGACCCTCCCAAACGGGACGTCTGGCCTCAGAGCTAAATGTAAGTTTTGCCATAAGAATTATGCTACAAGTACGGGGGGGGAACCGAACATTTGAGACGGCATATGCACAAATGTATGTCTGCACATGGACAGGTAGACACTACAACCCAGACACAACTTCAACGGCACCCAGACGGGTCCGTTACGACGTGGTAGTTCGACGCCATGCATGCTAGAGAGTGCTTGGCACAATACATTGCACAAACTGATCAACCGATCAGTATTGGTGAGAGTCCATTTTTTAAAGAATTAATCACATCTGCATATAACTCCCAATATGAACCTGTTTCTAGAACCACCACTATAAATGATTTGATACGATTGTTTGAAACCCAAAGGGATGACTTAGTTGCTGAAATACAACATTTAAGTGTCTCTGTTGCATTAATTTCTGATATTTTGAATGCATGTTCCAAACAGGACTATTTATGTGCTACGGGACACTATTTAGATTCTGATTGGAGGATAACAAAAAGAATTTTTGGTTTTCGTCCTATGGATTTTGCACATACCGCAGAAAACATTTTTAATGTCACAATGGAAGTTTTAGAAACTTATGAAATCACGCATCGCATTCTTTCAATCCCATTTGATAATGTATCTGCAAATACTAGCTCTATTGCATTGTTTGTTGTAAGAAATATCACGCAAGATGGAGGTTATTTCTTCCATCAACGGTGTACATGCCATATTATAAATTTAGTTGTACATGCTGGTTTAAAGCAGGTAAGCGACCAAATAGATCGCATCAGAGATGCAATTTCTTGGATTTGCAGTTCTAATCCTAGATTCAGTGAATTCAAGAGACATTGTAAATTAAACGGTCTCAAACCCCGACGATTCCAAACTGATATGCCAGTAAGGTGGAACTCTACTTATTTAATGTTGCAAAATTGTTTGGAATATGATACAACCATTACATGTTTTTATAACATGAAATTGACCGAAACATGACAACTTAGTCCAAAATTACTTATCACAGACGATCGGTATGTGGCAAAGATTTTTGTTCAATTTTTAAAGATTTTTTACTATGCCACTGTAACTCTTTCTGGGGTATATTACCCTACATCTTCCCAGGCAATCCATCAGATAGTGGAAATGTATGAACTGTTAAACAGTTTTAGAGAAGATGAACATCTAGGCGCTGCAGTTGTTGTCATGGAGACAAAGTTGAAAAAATATTGGGCTAACATTCCCCTACTTTATGCCTTAAGTGCTATAATAGATCCCATGGTTAAATTATCTGGTTTAGAAGTTTTGCTTGAGTTTATTGGTATTAATTTGTCAATAGATTATTCAGAATAAATTACTGACATTCGAACCAAGTTGTTCGAGATTTTTAGTATTTATGAGACCAGGTTTGGCAACATTGACATTCCCCAATCAACACGACCGGAGACAGAGCCGAAGCAAACAAGTTGGAGCCTTCTGAAACAACGAAAAAAAGACAAATCAGCAAGTACTTCTTTAGGGCAAAGATCTAGCCCATCTTCTTGTACCGAACTTATTAGGTACCTTGAAGCACAGTTCGATGTTATTGAAGACAAGGAAGAGTTTGATTTGTTGTTATGGTGGAAGACCTATACGTACAGGTATCCAGTTCTGTCACACTTAGCACGTGACGTACTGGTTATTCCAGTGTCAATGGTGTCTTCAGAACAAGCTTTCAACACTAGTGGACGCATAATTGAACCAAGAAGAAGCTGTTTGTCTCCAGAGATGGTGGAGGTATTAACATGCCTTCGGGATTGGGAGCATGCTAAAAAAAGGTTACAAAATCTAACTGTAGATAAAGAACTTAATCTAAATTTCGACAATCTATATATTGATGACCCTTCATGTAGTGGCCAATACCAGAACTAGGTTATACTTTTACATATGTATTTATTATTTACTTGTAAGTTGTAAAACGGTTGCACTCTTTTTCCCTTACCAAGTTTTTATCCCACTGGGTTTTTCTTGGTAAGGTTTTTAATGAGGCAATCATGTAGATAGGTATTACTGAATTCCATAAGTGAAAAATAAATAAATAAATAATTAAAAAATTATTCGTTCTCTTTATTCATTTCAAATCCTAATAATTGTTCGTTCTCTTCATTCATTTTAAATTCTAAACCTTTAACCATAAACTATAAATCCTAAACCCTATACCCTAAATCCAAAAAAACGTAATTTGAAAAAAAAATTGGACAAAAAAACTAACCTACACTACCAGGCCCGCCCCTCCCGCCAGAGGGGCCCAGCGGGCCGGCCTGGCCCGGCGCGCAGGCACGGCCCGCTTGAGGCAGGCCGGAGTGCCGTGCCGGGCATGCTTCTCCGGAAACAGGCCGGGCCGGCCCGCGACACCGTCACGTGCCAGGCCTAGCCAGGCCTGTTTCCAGAAATGGATTGGCCAGGCAGTACCTAATGGGCCGGGCCAGTCTATTTTTACACCACTACTCCAATATTTTCATTTCAATTTTCAACTTCCCACATCATGCAACTAACTTCACGTACAAGTAAAAAACATATTGAAATATGAAAGTATTTTAAATACGTTTTTAGTATAGTTTAAACTATATTTTTTTAAAGAAAACATATGCAATATTTGAAAAGGTATTTGATATTGGCAATAACCAATGAGTCGGATTAAAAAATTCAAGTCTGAAGAGTTATTATAAAATAAAAACAAAAAAATTTAAAATTAAGGGGTGAAAGTGAAAAGTATTTAAAATTTAATAACAATTTTGTAATTATTATTCAAAGGATTTTAATTATTTTTTGAAGGCCGTATGCCCTTCATAGGCATAGCTAGTAGCTAGTATCCCCTTCAAATCCTAAGGCTTCCAACTAAGGCTCGGTTTGGTATTGTTGTGCTGTGGGGAGAAGTGTTTTTGAAATTGCTGTGGGGGGAATTGCTTTTGGAATTGCTGTGGGGGGAATCAGCTGAGTGTTTGGTAATCTGATTTTTAAAAGTGCTGTGAAAACTAAAAGTAATTTCAATGTGTTTAGTAAACTGAAATAAAAAGTGTTGTGACCGTGTAAAATTACTAAAAGGACATAGACATCTAAATGGTACTAATGTGCTATACTTTACATTTTTCTTGTTTTTTTGTATTTAGTGTTAAGTGTTATATAATTATGGTACTTTATTGAATTAATTAGCCCCATTTTTTTATTCTACTTTATTAATTAATTAGTCCAATTTCTTTATTTCTTTATTTCTTTATTTTATTATTTTATTCTACTTAATTTTTTAATTTCATTTTATTCTACTTTATTGAATTAATTATCCCAATTTTTATACAATTATTGTAACATTTTTTTTGTACAAAAATATAAGTCCAATTTTTTTTGTTAAATTTCATTAAAGGTAAGGACAAAGTTGGAAAGTTAGTAAAATTTCATTAATATCACTGTAGCGCGTTTTCTAAAAGCAGAATCCAAAATCCAAAAGCATGTATTTGTAGCTTCTCAAAAACTCAGTTGGGAGAAGTTAAAAGTGACCAAAAGCACTTCCCAGCGATTTTACCAAACACCCTGTCTTAGGTCCATAATCACTTTTGACCTCAAAAGCAGCTGGGGAAGCAATACCAAACTGGGCCTTACTATCCTTTGGCATTATTATTTTACTTTATTTTTTTCAACTAACCATTCTCTTACGTCAAACTTTTTTTTTTTTACCACTATAATATTTTAATTTACAGATTTTAATGTTATTGATGATTTCAAAACCACTAATTAAAAAATATTTGTTTTGAATTAAAATTAGGGATGACAATTTGACCCGCGAACCCGTGCCATCCGCCCTAACCCCGATCCTGTAGGGTCGGGTGTGGATGGTGAATTTACGACTCGTAAACCTGTTTAATAAAAAGCTCAGTGGGTTCATGGGCGGGTGCGGGTTGGAAAAATGAACCCGCGGGTTAGACCCGCGAATCCGTATAAATAAAATACTTGTATATAAACATACATAGGACATTTGAATATTTTTTGGTCATTTTATTTTTATAGCTATTATTGTTTTGTAATGTATTAAGTTAGGGAATTAAAAATGAAAATTTAATTCAATTAAGTATCCAATAGGTGATTACATATGGAAATTTACAAATGACAAATCACGGGTTCATGGGTTCGTTGGTTGCGGGTTTGTTGGTATCCCGTGGGTGAATCATTCAACCATGAACCAACATTGTTTCGCGGTTCGCGGGTGAGGGTATGAGTGCAGCCATAACCCGCGGGTTCAAACCCGCCCGTGAACCCACTTACCTACGTGGGTTCGAGGGCGGGCGTGAGTGAGGAAAATTTTCACGGGTGAGGGTTTGAATTTTACAAAACCCACCCGAACCCGAATCGCTGTCATCCCTAATTAAAATACTTTTAATTCTTTGATTAAATATAAGGTGTAATAAATAAAAAATTTAAAATTTATTAAAATATAGTCAATATTATACTCGAATGAAATATCTCAATAAAATATTTTTAATGATATAATTTTTAAAGTAATTAGATTTATAAATAAAGAGTTATAATAATTAATTGAGTTTAGTTAAAAATGTAACAAGGATATGAGAGAAATTAAAGGATGAATAGAGGGTAAAATTGAATTAGAAAATGTGAATAGTGAAATGGAGATTGCGGATTTGGATCTTCAAATATAGAGATTAAAACTTAACCTCCATTTTTTTTTCTTCTTCAATTTGCTTAATATAGAGACTCATTGGAGTTGGTCTAAAAGGGAGAGATGAATGGAGGGATAGGGTTGGAGAGAGAGCTCTAATCCCTCGTTTGGTTAAAGGGGCAAGGGAGAGGAGATGAGAAGAGGAGAGATTGGGCTAATGAGAAAGGAGGGAGAGATGACCGTAGGGAAATAACTATAATGCTTTCAAATTTTTTATTACCCTCCAATTTATTAAATGGCAATATTGTAATTTTATAAATCACATACTAATCTATCCATTCAGCTCTTTTTTCAATATCGAACAACATGATGGATAAATATTACCCGCTCCATCCATCGTACATTCTTACTCTCTCTCCCTCTTAATCCAACCATCCACCATATTCTTTCTCCCCGCTACCAAACAGTGTAAATGTTTTGTTCATGAAAAGAATGTGTTTGACATCAATGTTTTGGACTGAAAAAGAGTAAATTTTGATGAAATTTCTTATGAATGCAAACTAATACAAAATCCATTAATATCTATGAAAATTTCACCCCACCAAAAAGCGAATAATTTGATAAAATAAATGCATCTTTCAAAATTGTTTGCCGACATCATGATTTCTTGCTTCTTTCTTTTGATTTTGTTCTTATTGCGGGTGAAAGATCATTATTATGACCAGAGCAGATATGAAGTTTTGGATAAAGACCGGTACCATCTGTACAACGAAGCATTAAAAGCAGAATGATTTATATATCTAACAATGTTGTGTCAAACAACCCTTTAAGACGAGGCAGTTCGATTAATCAAAGTAAACATCTCTCTTGTATAACAAAAAGCGCCCTAAAATTTACCAATCTGAGACTCACATTCAGGGAAGAAAAATCTATAATGATGCCTTAATTTCTTTCCAACCAACATCGAGAACGGTAACAAATAAACGAAATATTCATCTGTCTCGCAATGAAATGTGCTGCTCATAATCCTATACCGGTATTGAAGGATCTCTCACAAAGCCTGCATCTCCAGATTGGTGCCGTTTCCGGAGGACGGCGCGGGGTCCCTGGTTTTCATCGGCAGGTTTCATTTCTTGAACTGGGGGAGGGTTGATAATTGTCATTGGCATGATAGCATTGTCCGTGAGGCGGTTCTTCATCTCTCTGTGCTCCTGGCACAAGGCACACCAGTGCAAGCAGCAGTGCACCAAACACGGGTCACATGGTGAGTTCTGCAGATAGAGAATATGAGTTAGCAAAATGTAAACCCCTAGCAAGAAAAGTAGCAGCTGTATCCGACTGAAGCCCAGAGTCTCGGACCGCTGCAGACAATAGAACTATCGATAGATCTCATTTTCGAATCCTTGAGCTTCAAAAGTATTTTTAATCTAATTTCAAATTGGACATTTGATACATAGTTTCATTCTTTGATGATTTATATGTCAACAGTAATCACTTAAATGTGTCTCAAATCGTTCAAAAGATGCAAATATATCACCTAGAATTCACCCATGCTTGAACTTGTATTCAATAGGATTTGAACCCATAATAATAAAGTAATAAAACACCAGCGATCATCCTACTTTTGGTCATAAAACTCTTAAATAATTACATGATTATGTGCATATTCAAATATACAAGCCAACATTCAGCATGCATTATGTGTGCATATGCAGCACAAAATTTTTAATGTTTGAGGGAATACATATAAGTGATCATAATATTATTCTAATTAATGATTTCATATAACAGATTGAGAAATTCATTTTACCTTCAGATGATATTTCTTCTGTAGGGTTTGTCGAACAAGACCAGTGTATATCCCACACATCCACCAGGCAAAGAATAAGCCCTCACAGATAAGAAATGATGTCCTTGGATCAATACCATGAAAGGCAGCCGTTGCTGCTGCGAGTGCAATGCCACCTTCAATGCAAACAGCATGACAAATGCACGGTGTATTCCATGGGGTATCGTCTCTCAAGTTCTCAACATTACGCCCAAATAGAACACATGGGCAAAATAGTCCAGTCCAGCCTGCAGATATACGAAATACGAGAATGTAAATTGATCAAAGCGTGGGTACTTAACGTCTCATGTTTACTACCAAAGAGCAGAGAAATAGAGAATGGCAAATGCTTCATGAAAAACAAAGCAAAAGGGGATATCCATTTCTCCAACCATTTAGAAGCTGCAGAATTGACATGTGCTAGCATTCTAGTCCATTAAAAGCCATTGATAAAACATATTAACTTGAGTTCAAGATGTTGAACTGTTGTGTTTGACGATATTGTGGGTTCCTATTCCATCAGTCTAAGCTTTTTAGAATTACTGGTCCAAACAAATCAAAGACAACAAGAGGCTAGCATTCAAATCTTGAAAAACTATCCATTCTATTATCTAAACTATCTTTTAGTCCAATATCTCTTTACTTATTGTTCTCACTCCCATCTAGACAAAACCAAAATCTCTATTTCTTTCTAATTTTCTTTTAATTTTTTGTTTTTTTTGTTTCTACACTTATTAGGTGGAGAAGAATAAAATCAACTCCAAATTTTGGGGTTGAAACAGCATGAACTATTGAATTCTCCTAATCTATGCCTGCAAGTCTGTTGATATTACATTATAAGGAACAAATAAGGATAGATTCAACCTCCCGAAAGGAATAGCAAACCTTACATCAGTTGGAATAATGAAGAGCTGAGTAAATATAACTCACACAACTATAAAGAACAAGAAATGCATCATTACGTTGAATGATGCATTCTTGAATTCTCCTAATCTATGCCTGCAAGTCTGTTGATATTACGTTATAAGGAACAAATAAGGATAGATTCAACCTCCCGAAAGGAATAGCAAACCTTACATCAGTTGGAATAATGAAGAGCTGAGTAAATATAACTCACACAACTATAAAGAACAAGAAATGCATCATTCAACAAGATACAAAATAAGGAAAAAAAAAAGTACAATATGCAGGCAATTAAGATCATGCAATCAAACAAAGAAAAATAGAAACGCCCCACAAAATATGAGAATAAAATTTATCATCAAAATATCCAAATCAATTACTCTTATACTAAATTATTTCTCTCCTAAATATAAAAAACAAATTAAAAAACAATACAGTCAAATGGAGGCATGGAGCTCTATGAAGAGTGAAGACAATAAAACTATTTTTCATATAAAAACCAGTTATAAACTAGCCCTAATATCACAAACCTGGAATGTATGTACCAATAAATATTTACAATAAAAAAAACTCTAAGTGATCTGCTTAATTTATTTTATATTTTATGTTTGTGCAATCAAAATGAAATCGGATCGGATCAACTTACAACTATCAGAATCTTCCCCACAGCCGAAAATTCCAGTAGTCCAGGGTTCATCAGACGGTGGCGAAAAATCTTCAGGCAAAGATTGTCCACACTCATTGCACTTGCGCACATTCAACTGTACAATTCATCACAATCACCAACACCATTAGCAATTAATCAATTCAAATCCACACACTTCTTCTTATCACACAACATCTTGAACCAAATCGGCTCCAGAAAATTCACAAAAAGTGTTCCAAATCACACAAAATTGGTGAAAAAAGAAAACAGTAAATATAGTCCAACCTGAGGAACCTCAATTGGTTGGTTGAGCTCACCGGGACGGATGTCCTCAACCGGCGCCTGATCCTTCGTCAACTTCACATACCGAGAATGCCCTCCGTCAGCCATCTAAACAAAAAAAAAAAAACTATTTTTGTCACTCGATTTCAAAAGATTATTAAACAAAAAAGCGTTTCAAAAGAAAAAGAACAAAAAAAAAAATCTTGCCTGATTCGGGCACAGGTTATGTTAGCGAGATTTGCGTTTAATTTCACTCGATCCTGAAAATTTAGGACAATCTGAAGAAGAAGAGTCAGTTCAGGTAAGGTCAACTAAGTAAAAGTGTAAAACCAGTCTTCTACCGCTCGGACCAAACCGCGATTGCTATCGGCTACATCCTATAGCACGCATTTCACGTTTGTTTCTCCAATAAACGACTACCACATCACGTTTGTTTCTCCAATAAACGACTGCCACATCATCAGATTCCCCTTGAGGGTTGGTGACCTTTATCCTCCCGCATGGATAACATGTTTCAATGAAGGGACAAATTTATGTGTCCATTTTTGTTGGGTAAATTTTATGTGTCTATTTTTTGAACAACCCCCAATTGGGTGAGCATTACCTCATTCTATATGGATGACATATGTCTATGGAGGGGTAAATTTATCCAAACACTATCATCTTTTTTGGACAAATTTACTTCTCCATGAACACATGTTATTCATACAGGAGGGGTAATACTCACCCACCCTTGAGAGGTGAGTAACAGTGAACTCTAAATTTATTCAAATTATATCATCTTTGAAACAAATTTACCCCTTCCTAGACAGATGTCATATATACAGGAGAGGATAATGTTCACTCCATTATAAGCTTTAATCTTAATCCACCTAGATTTGTTGGGTCCAAGTAAAATTAGTTTTTTTTTTTTTTTTGAAATCTTGATTATTTAGTCCCCTATAAATAAATTACCAAGTTGAATTATAAGATTGAGATTATTGAGCTGACTCCAACAGATTTGTCGACTAATGGTTCAGCTTTTTTTTATTGTATTATTTTTAAATGCATAGGAGACATAGGCTATGTTTGAGATTGTTTTCCTTAAGAAAAAATCTACTTATAACATAACTTTAAAAATAATCAATTTAAGAAAAAATTTGGTAAGTGTTTGGTAAACTAAAATTTAAAATTGTTTAACTTTTGAAAGGAAATAAAATGTATTGAACAGAGTTACTAAAATAGACATCATTAATAATATAAATATAAAGCATATAAATAGAATAATAATACAAATTTAAAAGGAAAAAAATTATAATGAGTCAATTCGTTCATTTAAACACAGAGTTATCGAGTCAACTCATTCATTTTACTATTAAGTTATTGAGTCAACTCGGTTGAGTTAACTCACTCACTCAATCTTTGTTATCTTTGCAACTCAGCTCTAAATCTGTCGCCGTTTTCTGCTCGCCGCCGACATCGAGGGATCGTCGTCCTTAATTCCCTGCTGTTGACAGCGTCGCCTCGCCGCTGACATCAGTGCCAAGGCGGATCTGAAATATCGAGGGAAGTCCCAAATCACAAAAATAGAGGCGACTGGCGAGAGAGGCAACCAGTGAGGGTGCGTAGGCGTCAGCGTCGATGGCGAGGCGGAGTCGTTGTCGATGGAAAGGCGGCGTCGGCTGCAAGTGATATCCTCCGGCCTCCAAATCTAGTGGTGGCCACCATCACCGTTGCTCTGTTTTTTTTATATTATATTATTATTATATATATAAGGATGATACCGTCTTTTAATAAAATAATGAGGGGTATTTTGGACATTGTATAAACATTAAGCTAGCTTCTACTTCAAAAAGCAACCAATACTAACTTCTCAAAAGTTGATTATTTATTGAGCAAATTGTAAAATAAGTTACTTTTGGGAAGTTTACCAAACACCTATTTTCTCAAAACTTGAGAAATAATCACTTATTTCTCAACAAAAGCAATTCCAAACATAGTCATAGCCTAATTAAAAACATTTTAGTAAATTTATTTTCCCTTTAAAGGTTTATTACTTTATTTTTAACTTGGGAGTTGTATGAATCGACAAGTTTTATAATAAAATTTCGGTTAATTGCACTAATTTACCCTTAATTTAGTAAATCTAGCAAGATTTTAAAAATACATCTAAAATTAACGTAAACTCCAATTTCCATCAAGTTAGTTTGTTATCTTTAACGGTTGATTAACCTTGACCATTGCAAAACCAAATAAACCTCTGCTACATTATCCCAAACATAAAATATTTTTAATTAAAAATTAAAATATAAAAAAAAAACAAACAAACAAGATAATCTACTGGCGGTGGAGTTCCACTGTCAAAGAAAACAAAAGATCTTTGATGATCTCCTCAAGAGGAGATCAACTTCCTGCAATTCGTAGAGGAGGCTTCTCCGCTATCTGAGGATGTTTCTGTCGGCGGTTGATAGATTATCTTTTTTTTTTTTTAAATTAAAAAATATATAATGTTTTTGATGATGTAGTATGGTTAGTGGTGTAAATATGGGCCGACCCAAGATGAGCCAGCCCGCTCGACCTGCTAATGAAGGCAGGTCGTGCCTAGTACGGCCCGTCTGGGGGGCGTGCTGTGCCAGGCACGCCCCACATTGATGGACCGTGCCTGGCCTCAGATTGAGGCACGTCGTACCGGCCCGGCAGGGCACTCCTGGCCTGCGTGCCATGCCTAACCGTCAGCACGGCGGGCCGGCATGGCAGGCCAGCACAGTGGGCCCATTTGTATATAAAAAAAAACTTTTAAAAAAATGTTTTAAAGATAAATGATATTGAAGAGTATTGAACCATGGTTCATAACCCTTGTTTAGATAAATAAGTTTTCATTTATCTTTTCTTTATTTCCATATTGATTAGACCTCTTTTCAATACTCTTATTTATCCGATGTGAGATATGAGATTAAATACAACTATGATTATAAACAAGAGAGAAAATCAAAAGTAACCACAACTATTATGAAAATTTTGTTTTTAACCACATACGAAAATTTATTTGTTAATAGCCACTTTTTTAAAAAAAATTCAGTGTATGTCCGTAAATTACAAAAATACCCCTGGATTTGATTTTAAAAAAAAAACTGAAAGAAAACTTGAAATCATAACTAAAATCTGGAATCAAACTTGAAATCATGGCAAGGAACTTGAAACTTGAATTCTTGTTTAAAAAAAATGAAATTTTGAAACTTGAAATCTTGCTTAAATTGAAATGTTGAAACTTGAAATCCTGACTAAATTGAAAGTTGAAACTTGAAATGTTCTGGGTTTTTAAGTTCTTCGTTTTCCAAAATTTTAAACTTGAAATGTTGCCTAAATTGAAACGTTGAAACTTGAAATGTTGACTAATTGAAATGTTTAAACTTGAAATGTTCTGGGTTTCTAATATTTCATTTTCTTTCCTTTTTTTCAGCAGATCTAATCGCCGGCGGAGGGGGATCTCGACGGTGTTGCTGTGAGGTCGTGAAGCCCAGGCGATGGCACTCGCAGCCCGTCGACGGACATGTGAGAGAGAAAGGAAAGGAGAGAGAAAGGAAAGGAGAGAGAAAGAAGAGAGAGAGCTGTGGGGAGAGAGAATAGAGGTTGGGTGAGAAAAAGAGGAGGGCCGACGACAGTTCGCCGGCCTTCGCAAGGATGCCGGCGACAGTTCACCGGCGAGAGAGAGAGATCGGAGAGAGAAAGATAGGAAAGGAGAGAGAGAAAGAGTGGAGAGAGAGGAAATGAGAGAGAAAAAAATGAGAGAGGAGAGAGAAAGTGATTGTGGATGATTTTTATATGGGGGCATTCAAGTAATTTCTCAAAAAAGTGGCTATTAACAAATAAATTTTCGTATATGGTTAAAAACAAAATTTCCATAATACTTGGGGTTATTTTTGACAATTTCCACTATAAACAATTACTATAACCAAGATTAGAGAAGAATACTATGTGAATGATAATTAATGATTATATATATGATTTTTGTTCATAGATGGAAAAGATGAAAATTATTATATAATAATATAATTTCAATAGATGGTTTTTTTGATTTTTTTTAACAAAACCATTATTTAATTTGAATAGACCTCCCAACTCTCTTTATGTTTTCCATATTTAGATAAAAAAAAAATAGACTCAAGAGAATATCATTATGTTATATACTTGTATCAATGAATGGAAATGGAAATGGAAATTCAATCCCACATCCTACATCGATAAATAAAAAGGAATGAATAAAGATATAACCTATATATAAATGAGGAAAAAGTAAACGAAAACATGCTTACTTGGACAAAGGGTTATGGGTCACATCCCAATATTCTATGATGTCCATACTCTATGATATTATTAATAAATTATATATATATATTATATATATATATATATAATATATATATATATATTTTAAAAGTAAAAGTGGGTCGGCCCGTTTGGCCCACCTAGCCGGCATGCAGGCCGGTACGGCCGTGCCCACGTGCCGTGCCGGGCCCTTGTTTTCCAAAACAGGCAATTGGCGTGGCGTGCCAGACCCGACCTGTTTTGGAAAACAGGGTCGGCAGACCGTGCCAAAACAGGCCGGGCTGCACCAATGTTACACCATTAAGTATGGCTATATTTGGTTTGCCACAAGTCAAGGTTAGTCACCGTTAAAATTAACTGTTCGACTTGATAGAAATGAGTGTTTGTATTAATTTATGACATCATTTTGAATGTTATTAGCTTCAATAAAGGGTAAGAGCATATTTAATGTAAAAATGGTTTGTATATGAATTAATGTTGATATGACAACGATATCAAGAGACTTGCTTCTTACGTGACATAAATATAGACTTGATAGACGATCAACTTAAAATTTGGTTTCCCAATGCTTCAGTTTAAAACACATTTTATTTTAATAACATGTCCAATTTTATTTTCTATTTTCTTTTTTATTTTATTTCCTTACCAAAAATAATTAATGTCAATTTTAAATGTTTACTGAGTCAACCTAAAAAAGGGGTGTGCAACAGACCGTCTGAAAGTGGATGGTCGTATTGACCATGTCTAATTTTTTTTTTATCATGTCAGCTTGAGGTTGAATATGCACGGCTGCATTGAAGAAATATTTTTTAACAGAATGTTTATTAATCCTATGTGGTACATCTTTTTTTTTTACAAGTCACGCTTATATTGGAGATGCTCTAAGTTAGTGTGATTAATTGTAACATTTAAAACTTTAGAAGTTATATAGTATAGAGATTTACTCACTCATGAATAAATTTCACTTCTGATGCCTTGATATGTTAGTAATTACGAGGTCAATGTATGTAAAGATTAAATTGTCTAAAAATGCAGCAGCCCAGCAGCTGACTGCTCAAATGCGCATATTTGAAGATTCCATTAAAGATAGCAGTAACACGATTCTAATCTAAAAAAAAAAAGGAAGACAGTAAAACTAGATTTGAATCCCCTTTAAAAAAAATCACTCAAAAGGTATTATAAAATAATATTATTATTTTATCCAAATTTAGTATTCAGGTGTGAGAACACTTTAATCTATTCATTTAAATAATTTAAATTTAATACAATTATAACGTTGTCAGTTGTTACATCACTTGGATATCAAATTTGAGTATAAAAATAGACAAGATAAAGTTGACTCGATGATAAAATACCACACACCCACACCATGAGATTATGGATTCGATTGTCTTCGTTACTTTATAAAACCCTAAATTACTGTATTAATAAAATAAAAATAGAATAGAATCAATTAGCAAAATGGAAAATTGGGCCCGTGTGACTTTTCAAGAGAAGGCTCTACACAGTGAAGATGGATTTGGGCCAACCCGAAATTTTGTTCTTATTGCAATATTTTAAGAGGAAAGATGCTGGCAATGGTGCCAAAATTTGTAGGATTTAATATAAACTTAGAACAACAATATATTTTTTTCTTAGAAAAAAATGAAAACCAGAATTATTGCCATCATTCCAATTTCCAAACACTTTAAAATCTCTAAAAAAAATCAGATAATTTTTCAAAACCAGAATTATGATTCCAATTAATTTTTTTTAACTTCAAATGAGTTAATTTATCTTATGTGTATAAGTTGATGCAATCAAGATTAACTTCACATTGCATCATGTTACTTTGAACTGAACATTAAAAAAAAGGGTCTCTCTACATTTTTGCATTTTTGCTTCTTTATCTAATTCGCGCTGGTTCCCTGTGTCACAACTACGAGTCTCAACAACTGTCTTTGCCTCATCACGCGCATTATATATAAATAATACTATAACAGTAAAAGAAATGAAAATCGAAAACAATTTTTTTTTCATTATATTATACACGTTCACATTTCAAGTAGCAGAGAAAGACCGGAGACCCACTTGAACAAATGACTCCCAAGCGGCTGTTTGAATCCAAAACTGAACAATTTCTTACATCAAATTATAAGTTGATGAAGACCTTAAATTCTCTTCACGAAGGCCAGTTTCTGTACCAACCTGACCAAGAAGAGACCAATCCACTGATTCCCAGAACAACTGCATGGTTGCAAAAATGGGTTCGGTTCGATATCGGCTACCGCAATGATGAAGTCTGCAACGTTGGCTGCTACTCCCATCAACCTCATCACTCTCTCTGCTTTTATCTCCCTTAAAGTCCTCTCTTTCACGTCTGAATTTGTATTATTTTCTAATTCAGACCCAATTAGAAGTTTCCTCTCCTTGTTTAGTCCCTCTTTCATCTGAATGAAATCAGATATTATGAAAAAAACGTACCCAAAAGCCTCACCAAATGCTGATATGAAGCTCATCCTTCTAGCAAACTTGGGTTCCAAGGTACCGATTCTCGATAGCCAGAGAAAATGGTCGAAGAACCAGTAGACCATCTCTCCTGAATTGGCCAAAACAGCTAGGATTCTGAGTGTTGGTGTGGAACCAGGGCTTCTTCTTAGAAGATTGAAACCTGTGAGAAACCTACCGGTCCTGAAGGCTTTTCGACTGAGTCCGGAGGCCACTTCCCAGTGCTTGAACCTCTCAGCAATGACTGGTTGGGTCGATTCGACGTGCCAGTGAACAAGCTTTGAGACATATTGAAAGGTCTTGACAAGCTTGTCTATTCCGTCTCTCTTTGCTAGAAATATGACCAATTTGTCTACTGTGTCGTTCATGGTTGTTGTTATTACTGTTGTTCAAGCTGGAGGTCTCTCTGGGTTCTGTGTCGTAGGAGATTATGAATCGTTGTAGTGTTTGTAGTAATAATCAATGAAGAGCCACAGAAAAAGTGGGTTCTGGATAATAGAATTTTTTGTGGTTTGTGTTGTGGTTGGTTCAATTTGTCTATAGCTGATCCTTACAGCCAACGGTTTGTGTGTACCCAACTCAGTAGGATTAAATTGTTTGTCTCTTGTGCGTCATGCGACTTCACTGTAAGTAACTTCTCAAGGCAACTATTGGTATTTTTTTGGGTGCTGACAATAAAATTAAAATTTTATTTTGCTAACAAATTAGTTTTACAGCTGATAACATCGAATGCACAAAAAAATAAATTAAATAATATACTAATCTAACTTATATGAGTTAATTGAGAATTTGAGATTCGAATCTCAATTACTTTTCCAATTCTTTTCCTAACTTCGCATCTGTAATTACTAAAATTAGATAAAGGACATGTTTACTACTCGAAAATTTAGTAGTGATTTCATTCATGTTATTGGATTGACTTCGAATTCACAACATAGAAAATGATATTGGAAGCAGTTCTAAAATATGGTACTAGCAAGACCATTACTAACGCAATTCTAAAAAGATTTATAGAACTATAGAATGAGAGTTCATGACTGCTTTGTGTCCACAAATTATTATTATTATTATTTGTTTGATATAACTAGGTTAGTTGATAGTCATTGAATTTCAATTCATGAGTATTCTATGGTTTTTTTTAATGGTAGAAAATCTAGAGGTTACAGGTTCTAATTTTTTAAAGATATTTAATTAATTAATTGTTAACTATCATAGGAATAATTATTAATGAGCAAAATGATGCTTTTTCCCTCTGCTATTAAAATTTAACGGTCAACTACTAATGGGGTCATTCATGCAATTTCGAACAAAAGTTGAATATACATAC
Source organism: Dipteronia dyeriana (assembly GCA_032871835.1). Classification (NCBI taxonomy): domain Eukaryota; kingdom Viridiplantae; phylum Streptophyta; class Magnoliopsida; order Sapindales; family Sapindaceae; genus Dipteronia; species Dipteronia dyeriana. The sequence goes on from JANJYI010000039.1 coordinate 41,516, forward strand.
AATTAAGCCTAATATAAGGGGCCGTTTATTCAATTTACCCAAAAAGTAAGATTGATCCATCGTCATCCGATGTATACTAATCTTAGTTTGAAAAAAGCTTAAAAAAAAAAAAACATTGACATGCTTACGTCAAGTCGCAGATACAATGCTAATATAATAAAATCAATTTGCACACAAGCTTCTATCGATAAACTCACTTAATTCAGTATCCTCACCATTATTTACTAGGACATCGATTAAGTCATTATCCAGCTATACTAATCAATCAATTATGTAATCTAAAATAAGGAGAAAATTATAAAAAATTAAGAGTTTTTACCACATGACAACATCCCATTAGGGGGGTCAATATAGCTTATTACTGACCGGTCAGTACCCAAACTTTTTCCTTATTTACTCACTTATTTCAGCCTCCCTGCAGTTATATATTTACCTATTTTTGGGTCTGATCTCAATCCCTTGTATAACAAGACCCTTCTTCCAGTTACCACTACGAATCTCCAAAATAGTCATGGACAATATACCTTCTTCATCGGTATCTCCATAGAAAAATTCACCCAATTCACTTTCCAACCACCCATCTCTTCTCGTCTTCGGGAAGAGGCCATGTTCGTCTCCGGGCACAATGCCTTGCTGGTTAGGATGAAAATACACAGTTCGATTTTGACCATTACACCCAGCAAGTCCAACCGTGGCTTCTACCTGGTTATTGTCAAATCCGTAAAAGTCGTGGGTTGATTTGAATACAAGGTAAGCTACGTAAGTTGTCACCGGGGACAGGAGTGAAATATTAATTTTGCCAACAATTTCAAACCAGCACACTACTTTCAGCCGGGCCACCGCTGGGAACCTTTTATTTTTATGCATAGGCAATCAATATTATTACTATAATAAATTGGAAAAAATACATGAGGAATAAGGAGGACAAGAAAACATACCTGGCCTCGGGTAAAGAAATCCATTCCAATATTGAGGAATATCAACCCAAAAAATCATGAGTTCCTTGGCAGATATCATGTAACATTCTTTCCGCTCAGTTTATCCAACCAAAAGCTCTGTTCAACAATCACAAATTTATCAAAAATCTCCGGTTTTCGCTACAAAATCTCCCAATTCGAAAACATTTAAAAGGGTTGTTTGTCATAAAAAACTTTCCCACAAGACAAACAACGTAACACCTCGACCGATCACAACATAAACCTGACATACTAAACAAAATTTAGCAAATACTTAATGGATCAAACATCCACATGCAGATTCCGGATCCAGACATCAATCTCATAACATACAAACATAGCTAGATCCCTAAAATTTAACACAGTTACGTTAGTTTCAAGAACGAAAACAAAAGAAAATTCAAATATCGTGATTTCATGAAATTACCAATTTTCCCTCGTTAATGAGGAGGGGGTTGTTACCATGCGCGGAGGTAGAGCTCCTTCTTCGACAACAACGACGACGTAGGAGAAGAAACATAGTCGGAGATCGCGGACAAGTAATCGGAGGGCAGGAAGCGGTCCCAAACGATGTCAGAATCGGCGGCGGATTTGAAGATGGTTGAGACGCAAGCCAAGCGACATGCATCGCGAGGGGTGGTGAAGAGATCACAACCGCTATGCAACCCTCCGGTAACGTTAATATCCCCACTCATCCTCACCAAAGCAGTAGTAAATGAAGGGGTGGTCAGTGTAATGGTCTGTCTATTTTTTGATGATGGATTCTTTTGTAGAGTCATTACTCATTAGAGGGGAGTGGTATTCAAAGTGTAAAAGTAACGTGTCATTACTTTCTATCTAGAGTTGTCTTTGACTCTTTTGAGTCTGTTTTGATTATATAGATTACAGTGAATAAAGTTTTTTAAAAGCTGTGTTTTATCTTCAAAGTGGATCAGCGGCCTTAGCATTTGAATAAATAACTTTCCGTTTAATTGTTCGAATCTTAACCACAGCGAAAACTTTTAAAAACAAAAAACTCGATATTGAATTAATAAATATCATTAAAAATAACATTGATAACTGTGAGAACAATTTAAGGCAAGCAGATTTACTAAAATGTAAAAACAACGAATCATTGTTCTCCAAGTTTTTGCTTTTTCATTTATTTATGGGTCTCACCTGTTTAATAAATTTCTTTTAATTTCACTTTTACGAACTTGAATGAGTTGATACATTAAAAGATAATTAATAATTTTATATTATTATAATAATAATGTCTTAATTGACTGTTGACTTAGTCGTACTATCTACATCTTGTGGTTTTAAATTTTATCCCCTATAATACCTTAAATTATTATAATTTTTCAAAGTCTTAAAAAATTTAAAGATATATATAATAATTACATAAAAATTATTATAATTTTTATAAAAAATCTTAAAAAACAAGTCAAAATTTATAATTAATTTATTTTTTTACATAATATATATAATTTAACTATAAATAATAATGTTTTTACTCATATAAATATATTGAAAAATATAAATTTTAAAATGATATATATATTATTTTCTTTTCAACATACTGTTATTAATTAGTGCTATCATAAGCGTTTTTAAAATTTTCAGTTTCTAAGAACATATAAAATTCAAAAACTCATTTTCAAAACGAAAATTTTGAAAACAAAAAACAAAAAACAAAAAACGTTAATGAACATGCCCTAAATACAATCTTTGCTCGGTTTTTATGTTGTGGTGTGTTGGAGAGGCTGGAGGTTGTATTTAGGGCCTGTTCGGACTCCGGTCCTGAAGGCTTTTAGACTGAGTCCGGAGGTCACTTTCCTGCTTGAACCTCTCAGCAATGCCTCGTTGGGTAGATTCGACGTGCCAGTGAACAAGCTTGAGACATATTGAAAGTCTTGACAAGCTTGTCTATGCCATCTCTCTTTGATGACCAATTCTACTGATGTTTGGAGATTATGAATTGTTGAAGATCTGTGAATTTTTGGTGTAGTGTTTGTAGTAATAATGTAAGGAGAGCAACATAAAAATTGGGTTTTGGATGATACAATTTTTTGTGGTTTGGCTTGTGCTTAGGTTCTTGTACGTCCCTCTCTTCCCGCCAACAGTTTGTGTCATTATGTGTGTTACACATGTTCCAACATAGTAGGATTTGTTTGTTTGTCTCTTGTGCTCATATGGACTTCACTATAAGTAACTTCTAAATTTCTAATCACCGATTGGAAATGAAAATCGGAGGGAATGATGTTTTGTAAATAATATTCGATATAAACAAAACGAATTCGTATTACCGTTCACCATACGGAATTCGAATTTCAACGGAAGCAGGGATTAAAACACCTGAAACTATATCACCGGTAGAAGGACGATCACACAATCGGAAAGTCCCATATGATCACAATGCAAGAACCCGCACTTTGATCTTGGATGGGAGAAAATTCTACAGATTTTCTCCACATCTCTAACTTGTATTTTCTCTGTATTTTGTTCTCTGTTGAACACATGCACATATGCATTATTGCATGCAATACTCTCTTGCACACACACATCCCTTTGCATTGCACATCACACACGCATGCCTTTGCATTTCCCATGCACATACAATACATTCCATGGATACCTTTTCAATAACGTATTGTGTGTATTTTTTGTATATCAGTTTCTTAACCGATACTTATACCACAAAAACTACTCATGCAGTTATAACAATTTGGTACATGAGCTTTGCATTTATTGGGCTTTGCATATATGCAATGGGCTTGGGTTTGGTCCACTTAGGTGTATAATGAGTCTCTAACCCATACCCAAATATACCATCATCTCCCACTCGCACAAGTGAGGCCAACACAGTTAAGTTACCACAAGCCCATCATAGGTGCAACCTTATTAATCAACATCTGCCACTCCCCAAATGGCGTAAGATGTGATATATACAGATGAGCCTTTAAAACATTTTAAACACAAGTATTATCATCATTATCAAAAGTGTTCATACGGGTAAATGCATCGTGTGACCTATGAACAATCAATATATATATATTATATATATATATATATATATATATATATATATATATATAAAAGGGAGCTAACAATCTCAAATGTAAATTCTCTATTTACAAGAGATAATTTCGTTCATTATTGTATCCTAGATTTAATTTATAATTTTTATCAGTCTAAAACATACTTGATCCCTCAAAAGCTATGCTTTACTTTATCACATTTCATGTATTCACAATTGTAACAAATACAATTGGTCGACTGGTGAATACATAAGTCAGATAAAAATTCATTAAATCTTTCTATTTCATCTCTATCTCTCCGTCTCCAGAACAACGGCTATCCTAGACGTGCCCCATAGGCTGAATTATCATAGCCATAGAAATAACAAGCTAAAGGTGCTAACATTATCCTGTCACTTCAAGATAAAGTGAATGGTCATAAGGACACTGTTTGAAGTTAACGTAAAACTTCAATGGAACTTACACAATGAGGAAGCAGTGATTCATTTTCTCATTTTCCACATCGGTCACAAATAGCACACGTGGTATGAAACACGTGTTACAGTGAATTTCTATCTAAATAAGAATGCATATGTCTTTATATTATTCACTGTACAGATCTTAGTCTAGCCACAACTCTTGTGACTAACCTGAGTTCTTAAAAGCTCGCCTCTCTCTCACGCCATATTAAGATCTCATATCTGGCTTGAATCAGGTATCAATGATAGTGGAGTCTATCATGATCGGTTCTAAAATATATTAGTATATTATTGTGAACCTCATCTTGACAAATTCAAGGTGACATATTCATATATACTAGCTCCGCGAGAATATAACCTACATATTCTCTAATATATATGTGTCTCATTTCAGCTTGCTATCTCAACAACTGAGGCGACCGCACGTGTAAAAATGGTGGTCTCAACCTGACGACATATTTATATTACATTATTTGTGTAAATATGTTAGTATTAACAGTACATTCCCTTACTATTAAAGTTATATCATAATCCTCTCAATCTAGGATTATATTGATATATATTTACCAATTTTTGTAACATAATTTTCTATTGGGCCTTGTACATATCACAATGTACACTTATTAGTTAGTCGTACTTTCAAGGTATGTCATAATCCTCTTGACAACATCTCAATGTTGTAATCAAGGATTATATTGGTGTCCACTCACCAATCTTACAACGTAACTAATGATAGACTTTGTACATATAACAATGTATATGAGACTCTGTATGGTAATAACATGAGGGAACTTGTAATTATAACTTGATCTTATAGAGTTTCAATGTACACATTGATGATAAGAGTTTGTTAATTTCACAATAGGAGTATCTATGAGCCTATAATTGCTCAGTTCGAATCAACTAGTACTCCTATATATATAAGCCACATTGCTCATATAAAATCTCAAAGAAATGTGAGAATTACCATTTCATTATGGTTTTACAAACTCTTCATTAATTTCTAGTCAAGATATATAGTCCACATATATAGATAATATAAAAATTATGCTTAACCTGTTTAGTGTACTTACCATGACTATCTTTAGTCGTCAATAATCTGTAAGACATTACAGCTTGATGAAATAAAAGATACTACTTTCTAGATGATTGTTTCAAACCATACATTACTCAAGCAAACACACTTATGCACTTTTGATCTTTTGAAACGAAAAATTTACAGACAACTTCATGTAAATCTCTTCCTCTAGTTCTCTATATTGAAGTACAATCATTACATCCATATGATATAATTTCAGGTTCAAATATGTGACTAGTGCTAAAAAAGGCGTATAGAAGAAAACTTTACTTCCAAAGAATAAGTTTCTTCATTTGCGATTAATCACGCCTTATACCTCTCATTAGTACTTTCCGCTTTACATATGATATATATGGAATCCATACATTCATAACGGTCTAATGACCAGGCGGTAAGTGAATCAAGTCCCGGACATGATCACTTTTCTATACTCCATCTCCCCTTCCATTGCTTTCATTCATATATTCACTTAGTAGATATAAGTGATAGGTCAATTCTAAAATCTTTGACTCATCACTGTCAAGTGAAGTAATCATAAAAAAAATTCCCTTTCAATCTCCGAAAGATGAAATGGGATAATTTGGAGATTATGTCCACGAGTTGGTAAATTATTATAGTGGCTGATTTAACAGCTGTTTCACTCCCACTAAGGATGAAAGATCCATGAGGATTTCTACTCCTACTAGGGTGTAGATTTCCAATTCCACTTCCACTAGGGATGAAAGATCCATTTAGAATTCTACTCCTACTAGGGATGGATGATCAAGTTAAATTTTAATTTACCGCCACTCGCATATTAACACAGATAATCTAATTCTAAAATTAGATATCCATATTAAATTCATTTCTACTAAGAAATTCATTCTCTAATAATGACATCTTGTTATTCAAATTCAGTCACACTTCTATCTAATTATACACTATCGTTTATTTAATCATTGGAATGCACAGAGTATCAAATAAAGATACAAATTCTCTTCTTGCATCCAATTTCTCATTTCTATAAGATGGATTATAAACATAATCTGCATACCCCTAGGGCTGTAGATTAGTCAGACCATGCTACCTACCTGTCCATAATTCATATGGTGTAGAAGTGTTTGATTAAAATGGAACATGATTAAGTAAGTAGACATCAATAAACATATCTTCTAGTAAGATACTAAATAATTCATTTGTGCCATCGCAGACTTAACTATTTCCAACATTATTTAATTCCTTATTTCCGTTACACTATTTTGTTGCGGAGTCCTATGAATAAATAAATATCTTTATATATCTTTCTTACTAAACAATTTCTTGAACTGTTCAGAAAGATATTTACGTACTCGGTTTATTCTTTAAAACACAAAAAAGTTTATCATCTAATATGATCCTCTACCAAACAATCTGAATGCAGTCTAATGCTTTCGATTTATGAGAGATCAAATAGATATGACCGGACATCTAAATATATTAATGAATGTAACTAGATAAGAAATTTCAATCTAGTCTTTACACTCATTCAATCACAAATGTAATAATGAATTAGTTGCAATGAAATTTTTGATCTAGTTCTTTATTAGATGGTTTTCTAGTTGTTTTTCTTGTTAGATAATTTGCATGACCTTTAAGATGAATAAGTTCAATTAGTCCTCTCTAACTAATATACTCATTTTATCTAGTCCAACATGACTTAATCTAGCATGCCAAAATATCAGCAGCATTACTATTGTAATGATTGAAAAACAAACAAAATTATAACCGTCTCTAATGACGTATAATTCCATAAAACCATTAAATTATCAAGTACCATATGAATATAATTTGCTAAAAATAATATTCATATAACCATCATGATCATTAATGATAACCCGAATCAATGAGGATAACCACAGACATTAAAACCCAGTTAGATCTCAAGTGTATATTAGAACATCATGGAGTCTAAATTTAGGCTACCATGCAAACTCAGTTTGTAGGTACTTAACTCCAAAATTGTTCTAACACATATACATCTTGTCTCTTATAATCTAACTTTACTCAACGAATGCTTTACAGTTTCTTATTGGATTGTATGTCTTTACTTATCCACCGTCCACAATGGACGAGATTCAAAAGAAAATACCTAACTAGAAACTTAAGCATAACTTAACAAATTCTTAAGTTTGGGTTTTACTCTTTTCGACTCAACGCATTTATGAGTGAAAAAGACCCAGCTTGTAACGTCAACAAGCTATTTTAGTTTTGTCCTTCCTCAATTCATTATCCCTAAACTTCTTGCATATTTCTATCTAGGATTAAGTGGTTATGACTATATTCTCTTCTCCTTTTGGAAATAACTATTTCCACTAATATGCTCAAAACTAAAAGTTTTATGCAAGTTGGGATCTTTCATATAAAATTGGCTAGAATCCTAAGCCGCCTTTAGGCGCTCATCTTCTACTACCAAAATGACGCGATCGAAACGTGTCATATTAATTTTTTATATTCCAACTATCAAAAGAGATCAGATCATTTAGTCGGTGTATCATGTTTTATATTCTTATTGGAGGCTGCCAATAATTCTGACGCTTCTTATAAGTACTCTAAAACTTGATACCGTACATACTAAATTTTAGTACTCAAAATCCTACTAAAAATTCCCCTTCAAGACAAAACTCTGAAAGGTAAATCATATTGTACTTGTAAAACATACATGTGAAATTACTATTTAACTTACTCCCAACATGATGCGAGTAATTTAACTTATGGTTTGATAAGCCTTCACATCTTGTATGTCGAGCAATAAGTACTATGCCGAAGTTCAATAATGATTCATGTTATAGTCTCAAGAGTTTCATACTCTTAAAATACACTAAATCTTTTCGTATTTATTCCCTAGATTACAAGACTTAGTTTATAGCAATCAAATTGGCCACAATATTATAGATATATAATCTATATTTTATGCTAATCTATGTAGAGACATACAATCTACTATGCAAGCATATTAATTTTCAAAAATACACACATTTAATTTTGCTGCAAACGCTGACCGAACAAATGATGAAACAATTTAAGGAACAGAATCAAAAAAGTCGTCAAAGCGTCTAATTACCATCCGTTTCCAAAAATTTAATCATCATTAATTTAGTACTTTGCACAAAATTCTAATTCTAATATTGTACTCAACAATTTAGAATTCCTAAAATAAGTGATCATATAAATAACAAAATAATACAATACACAAGTCCCAACAAAATATTTTATGGGTCAAACCGTTTTTACTATAAAGTAAATAAACCAAAATTATTTACTATAGAACAGTTTATTAAAACCATAGTATTTTCTCAAAATACGTGACTTTGCATGCTATTCATTCTATACGTTTCATATTTATATCGATCATCACTGAGAAAGACTCTCTGAGTCTTCACAACTCATCTAATTGTCATTATCTCAAAATATTTTATCATCTTTCGCATGTGCAATAACTCATGTGCCTAGCACTATGAATATTCATTGCGAATGTAGTAGATCGCCTCACATTCCCAATAATGTAACGCTTCTCTACGATTTCTAGTTCACACGCTATATGACCAAAATACAGCGTGGTACCTTACTCTAGCTTTTCCAACTTTATATATCTATTAATTCTTAGGGAAATTTCATTAAAAGACTATCTACTGCATCTCTCCACATAAAAGCACGAGTCATTGAATGCGGTTATATATCATTAATAAGATTCATGAAATCTTCTCCATTAAGACATGAGATAATGTAGATTTATTCTAAAAATTTTCTAACTCATTTAGAAAAATTTGTCTTTTAATAACCTTATACATCTCCAATGTATATTCTAATCAAACTTCTTTTTCACGATTGCATAATTAATTAGACGGAGAATTTTAAACGAAGGTCTTTCAATATACATAGCTCCCACTGAAGCTAAATTTCAGTGGCTAAATTTTTCGCATGAAAATTCCATGACCGTTAGAAAACAGTGCTAAAAGTCCTACTGGAAAAATCCACGGTGGCCGAAAATGCCACCGGAAACCATCTTTGACATCCTCATCGGAAACTGTTACCAGAAATCGCACCGGAGACTGTCATCAGAAACCGTGCCAGAAACCTTAACCAGAAACCGTCACCGAAAATCATGCTAGAAACTGTCGGTGGAATCCACAACAAAAATTGTCACTTGAATTCGTGCTTGAATCCATCTTATTAAAAAGTCCCATTCGGAATTTATACGGCATTAATTCAGCTCCCATTGGAGTGAAACACATCGATGGAATTAATAAATAAAAAAAATTAAATTAATTTTTATTTTTAAAATATATTTTTTTATCGCAGGAAAACCGCCATCGATCGTCGGAAAACCACTTATGATCATCGGGAAACCGCCTTTGGTCATCGAAAAACCATTTATTGGTCGCCGGAAGTATTCACCGGCCACCGGAAACGTCGTTGGAAAATGTGCCGGCCGGTGTACCTGAACCGGTCCGGTTAGTGATGATGTGGCACCGGTAACTATTCCGAAAGTCTGAAATCATAGCCGGAAACTTTCCCGATGGTCGAAAACCGTCAACGGTTTCTTTCAAACACATCGACGCCAAGTGTCAAAGTGAGAATGGGCCACTTGTCACAAAAGACAAAAGAACTGCCACATGTCATCTTCTAGTGAGTCCACGTGTCAACACCAGAACAACTTATGCATGGTATTCCAACGCCCAGTCTCTCAGGAAGAGAGTGAGATGCACTCGCCGTCTTCCCATACCTTTCCGATCATGGGACCACCACCATCCGACTCTAAATTTAATTTTAATTCCATTTATGCCCTTAATTATGACGTTTGGGTTAGGGGTGAAACACACTCTCCGATCATAGGAGAGTGGAACATGTTCTTCATGTTCTTCACCCACATTCAAGAATAAACAATTTTCCAGAATTTAATCCACTGCATGAAATTTCAAAATCGTTTTTCTCTCTCGTTTCTTAACCAAATTATGCAAATGACCTATCGTTGGAAATCTATCGAAAGGCTCTATCTAATGGTACAATGATCGCAGAGAAACAAAAAAAATGACAATAAAATTCGAACCCCATATTAATCACGGGTTCTGTTTTTAATTCTTCAAAATTATCTCAATTTTGAAGTTATAACATGGCAATAATCTCCAGAACATATAATCGCATATATATATATATATATATATATATATATATATGTATACAATCATGCCATTTCAATCGAAAAATAACAAATGTGTGGTGTTATGCCATTATCGAATTGTGAAGCATTCAAAACGTGAATAGCAATTCCTAAACATGACATTTCTACTAGAATACAGTTCCAACCAGGCTCTGATACTAATGTAAATAATATTCGATATAAACAAAACGAATTCGTATTACTGTTCACCATACCGAATCCGAATTCCAGCGGAAGCAGGGATCAAACACCTGAAACTATATCACAGGTCGGAAGACGATCACACGATCGGGAAGTCCCCTCTGATCACAATGCAAGAACTCACACTTTGATCTTGGATGGGAGAAAATTCTACAGATTTTCTCCACATCTCTAACTTGTATTTTCTTTGTATTTTGTTTTCTGATAAACACATGCACATATGCATTATTGCATGCAATACTCTCTTGCACACACACATCCATTTGCATTGCACATCACACACACATGCCTTTTCATTTCCCATGCACATACAATACATTCCATGCATACCTTTTCAATAACGTATTGTGTATATTTTTTGTATATCAGTTTCTTAACTGATACTTATACCACAAAAACTGCTCATGCAGTTATAACAATTTGGTACATAGGCTTTGCATGTATTGAGCTTTGCATATATGCCATGGGCTTGGGTTTGATCCACTTGGGTGTATAATGGGTATCCAACCCATACCCAAATATACCAACATGTTTCATTAGAAAGGCAACTTATTAATTACCCATGAGCATAATTTTTGATTTTCATATGGAGTCAATGTAACTTTTTTTTTTTGAAAGACAACAACCTATCGAGGAGATATTACATATGGATTACAACTCTCCCAGTCGGAGAGATGGTTGCTCCCACAAATCGAAAGAAAACTCTCCACACATGTTTATAAAATGCGTATGGTGGGACTCGAACCCCTGACCACTAGGTGTGAAAGAGAGGTACACAACCATCTTTACTGAGAGGTGATATGCAACTTAATTAAATTTATAGTTACAAATCTTTAATTAAATTTATTTTCCCAAATTGAAAATGTAAAGGCGGCTATGTTAATTTAATGTCCAAATTGGACTATTTTAGTTATTAGTTCATCCCAAGCTTGTTCGGATTTTAACAAAATAAATTCAAATCTCAATTATTAGTCGTTAGTCAAATCTCAATTACTAGTGGTTAGATGTATATATAGGTGGTGTTTGGTTGGGTAGAATGGAATGGAAAGAAATCTATTTCATTTGTTTAGTTTGTTAAATGCCAATGGAATGGGCATTCCATTGGAATGTGGATTCCACCATTTTGGTGGAATGGGCATTCTATCCAAAAACCAATGGAATGCCCATTCCATCCAAAAACCAATGGAATGCCCATTCCATTTCATTAACACATTTTCTCTTCCAAAAATAACTCTCTACCTCCAACTCTATTCCAAAAATACCTTCATTTTCAAAAATAATATATATATATATATATATATATATTATTTTTGAAAATGAAGGTATTTTTGGAATAGAGTTGGAGGTAGAGAGTTATTTTTGGAAGAGAAAATGTGTTAATGAAATGGAATGGGCATTCCATTGGTTTTTGGATGGAATGGGCATTCCATTGGTTTTTGGATAGAATGCCCATTCCACCAAAATGGTGGAATCCACATTCCAATGGAATGCCCATTCCATTGGCATTTAACAAACTAAACAAATGAAATAGATTTCTTTCCATTCCATTCTACCCAACCAAACACCACCTATATATACATCTAACCACTAGTAATTGAGATTTGACTAACGACTAATAATTGAGATTTGAATTTATTTTGTTAAAATCCGAACAAGCTTGGGATGAACTAATAACTAAAATAGTCCAATTTGGACATTAAATTAACATAGCCGCCTTTACATTTTCAATTTGGGAAAATAAATTTAATTAAAGATTTGTAACTATAAATTTAATTAAGTTGCATATCACCTCTCAGTAAAGATGGTTGTGTACCTCTCTTTCACACCTAGTGGTCAGGGGTTCGAGTCCCACCATACGCATTTTATAAACATGTGTGGAGAGTTTTCTTTCGATTTGTGGGAGCAACCATCTCTCCGACTGGGAGAGTTGTAATCCATATGTAATATCTCCTCGATAGGTTGTTGTCTTTCAAAAAAAAAAAGTTACATTGACTCCATATGAAAATCAAAAATTATGCTCATGGGTAATTAATAAGTTGCCTTTCTAATGAAACATGTTGGTATATTTGGGTATGGGTTGGATACCCATTATACACCCAAGTGGATCAAACCCAAGCCCATGGCATATATGCAAAGCTCAATACATGCAAAGCCTATGTACCAAATTGTTATAACTGCATGAGCAGTTTTTGTGGTATAAGTATCAGTTAAGAAACTGATATACAAAAAATATACACAATACGTTATTGAAAAGGTATGCATGGAATGTATTGTATGTGCATGGGAAATGAAAAGGCATGTGTGTGTGATGTGCAATGCAAATGGATGTGTGTGTGCAAGAGAGTATTGCATGCAATAATGCATATGTGCATGTGTTTATCAGAAAACAAAATACAAAGAAAATACAAGTTAGAGATGTGGAGAAAATCTGTAGAATTTTCTCCCATCCAAGATCAAAGTGTGAGTTCTTGCATTGTGATCAGAGGGGACTTCCCGATCGTGTGATCGTCTTCCGACCTGTGATATAGTTTCAGGTGTTTGATCCCTGCTTCCGCTGGAATTCGGATTCGGTATGGTGAACAGTAATACGAATTCGTTTTGTTTATATCGAATATTATTTACATTAGTATCAGAGCCTGGTTGGAACTGTATTCTAGTAGAAATGTCATGTTTAGGAATTGCTATTCACGTTTTGAATGCTTCACAATTCGATAATGGCATAACACCACACATTTGTTATTTTTCGATTGAAATGGCATGATTGTATACATATATATATATATATATATATATATATATGCGATTATATGTTCTGGAGATTATTGCCATGTTATAACTTCAAAATTGAGATAATTTTGAAGAATTAAAAACAGAACCCGTGATTAATATGGGGTTCGAATTTTATTGTCATTTTTTTTGTTTCTCTGCGATCATTGTACCATTAGATAGAGCCTTTCGATAGATTTCCAACGATAGGTCATTTGCATAATTTGGTTAAGAAACGAGAGAGAAAAACGATTTTGAAATTTCATGCAGTGGATTAAATTCTGGAAAATTGTTTATTCTTGAATGTGGGTGAAGAACATGAAGAACATGTTCCACTCTCCTATGATCGGAGAGTGTGTTTCACCCCTAACCCAAACGTCATAATTAAGGGCATAAATGGAATTAAAATTAAATTTAGAGTCGGATGGTGGTGGTCCCATGATCGGAAAGGTATGGGAAGACGGCGAGTGCATCTCACTCTCTTCCTGAGAGACTGGGCGTTGGAATACCATGCATAAGTTGTTCTGGTGTTGACACGTGGACTCACTAGAAGATGACATGTGGCAGTTCTTTTGTCTTTTGTGACAAGTGGCCCATTCTCACTTTGACACTTGGCGTCGATGTGTTTGAAAGAAACCGTTGACGGTTTTCGACCATCGGGAAAGTTTCCGGCTATGATTTCAGACTTTCGGAATAGTTACCGGTGCCACATCATCACTAACCGGACCGGTTCAGGTACACCGGCCGGCACATTTTCCAACGACGTTTCCGGTGGCCGGTGAATACTTCCGGCGACCAATAAATGGTTTTTCGATGACCAAAGGCGGTTTCCCGATGATCATAAGTGGTTTTCCGACGATCGATGGCGGTTTTCCTGCGATAAAAAAATATATTTTAAAAATAAAAATTAATTTAATTTTTTTTATTTATTAATTCCATCGATGTGTTTCACTCCAATGGGAGCTGAATTAATGCCGTATAAATTCCGAATGGGACTTTTTAATAAGATGGATTCAAGCACGAATTCAAGTGACAATTTTTGTTGTGGATTCCACCGACAGTTTCTAGCATGATTTTCGGTGACGGTTTCTGGTTAAGGTTTCTGGCACGGTTTCTGATGACAGTCTCCGGTGCGATTTCTGGTAACAGTTTCCGATGAGGATGTCAAAGATGGTTTCCGGTGGCATTTTCGGCCACCGTGGATTTTTCCAGTAGGACTTTTAGCACTGTTTTCTAACGGTCATGGAATTTTCATGCGAAAAATTTAGCCACTGAAATTTAGCTTCAGTGGGAGCTATGTATATTGAAAGACCTTCGTTTAAAATTCTCCGTCTAATTAATTATGCAATCGTGAAAAAGAAGTTTGATTAGAATATACATTGGAGATGTATAAGGTTATTAAAAGACAAATTTTTCTAAATGAGTTAGAAAATTTTTAGAATAAATCTACATTATCTCATGTCTTAATGGAGAAGATTTCATGAATCTTATTAATGATATATAACCGCATTCAATGACTCGTGCTTTTATGTGGAGAGATGCAGTAGATAGTCTTTTAATGAAATTTCCCTAAGAATTAATAGATATATAAAGTTGGAAAAGCTAGAGTAAGGTACCACGCTGTATTTTGGTCATATAGCGTGTGAACTAGAAATCGTAGAGAAGCGTTACATTCTTGGGAATGTGAGGCGATCTACTACATTCGCAATGAATATTCATAGTGCTAGGCACATGAGTTATTGCACATGCGAAAGATGATAAAATTTTGAGATAATGACAATTAGATGAGTTGTGAAGACTCAGAGAGTCTTTCTCAGTGATGATCGATATAAATATGAAACGTATAGAATGAATAGCATGCAAAGTCACGTATTTTGAGAAAATACTATGGTTTTAATAAACTGTTCTATAGTAAATAATTTTGGTTTATTTACTTTATAGTAAAAACGGTTTGACCCATAAAATATTTTGTTGGGACTTGTGTATTGTATTATTTGTTATTTATATGATCACTTATTTTAGGAATTCTAAATTGTTGAGTACAATATTAGAATTAGAATTTTGCAAAGTACTAAATTAATGATGATTAAATTTTTGGAAACGGATGGTAATTAGACGCTTTGACGACTTTTTGATTCTGTTCCTTAAATTGTTTCATCATTTGTTCGGTCAGCGTTTGCAGCAAAATTAAATGTGTGTATTTTTGAAAATTAATATGCTTGCATAGTAGATTGTATGTCTCTACATAGATTAGCATAAAATAGATTATATATCTATAATATTGTGGCCAATTTGATTGCTATAAACTAAGTCTTGTAATCTAGGGAATATACGAAAAGATTTAGTGTATTTTAAGAGTATGAAACTCTTGAGACTATAACATGAATCATGATTGAACTTCGGCATAGTACTTATTGCTCGACATACAAGATGTGAAGGCTTATCAAGCCATAAGTTAAATTACTCGCATCATGTTGGGAGTAAGTTAAATAGTAATTTCACATGTATGTTTTACAAGTACAATATGATTTACCTTTCAGAGTTTTGTCTTGAAGGGAAATTTTTAGTAGGATTTTGAGTACTAAAATTTAGTATGTACGGTATCAAGTTTTAGAGTACTTATAAGAAGCGCAAATTATTGGCAGCCTCCAATAAGAATATAAAACATGATACACCGACTAAATGATCTGATCTCTTTTGATAGTTGGAATATAAAAAATTAATATGACACGTTTCGATCGCGTCATTTTGGTAGTAGAAGATGAGCGCCTAAAGGCGGCTTAGGATTCTAGCCAATTTTATATGAAAGATTCCAACTTGCATAAAACTTTTAGTTTTGAGCATATTAGTGGAAATAGTTATTTCCAAAAGGAGAAGAGAATATAGTCATAACCACTTAATCCTAGATCGAAATATGCAAGAAGTTTAGGGATAATGAATTGAGGAAGGACAAAACTAAAATAGCTTGTTGACGTTACAAGCTGGGTCTTTTTCACTCATAAATGCGTTGAGTCGAAAAGAGTAAAACCCAAACTTAAGAATTTGTTAAGTTATGCTTAAGTTTCTAGTTAGGTATTTTCTTTTGAATCTCGTCCATTGTGGACGGTGGATAAGTAAAGACATACATCCAATAAGAAACTGTAAAGCATTCGTTGAGTAAAGTTAGATTATAAGAGACAAGATGTATATGTGTTAGAACAATTTTGGAGTTAAGTACCTACAAACTGGTTTGCATGGTAGCCTAAATTTAGACTCCATGATGTTCTAATATACACTTGAGATCTAACTGGGTTTTAATGTCCGTGGTTATCCTCATTGATTCGGGTTATCATTAATGATCATGATGGTTATATGAATATTATTTTTAGCAAATTATATTCATATGGTACTTGATAATTTAATGGTTTTATGGAATTATACGTCAGTAGAGACGGTTATAATTTTGTTTGTTTTTCAATCATTACAATGGTAATGTGCTGATATTTTGGCATGCTAGATTAAGTCATGTTGGACTAGATAAAATGAGTATATTAGTCAGAGAGGACTAATTGAACTTATTCATCTTAAAGGTCATGCAAATTATCTAACAAGAAAAACAACTAGAAAACCATCTAATAAAGAACTAGATCAAAATTTCATTGCAACTAATTCATTATTACATTTGTGATTGAATGAGTGTAAAGACTAGATTGAAATTTCTTATCTAGTTACATTCATTAATATATTTAGATGTCTCGGTCATATCTATTTGATCTCTCATAAATCGAAAGCATTGGATTGCATTCAGATTGTTTGGTAGAGGATCATATTAGATGATAAACTTTTTTGTGTTTTAAAGAATAAACCGAGTACGTAAATATCTTTCTGAACAGTTCAAGGAATTGTTTAGTAAGAAAGATATATAAAATATTTATTTATTCCTAGGACTCCGCAACAAAATAGTGTAGCGGAAATAAGGAATTAAATAATGTTGGAAATAGTTAAGTCTGCGATGGCACAAATGAATTATTTAGTATCTTACTAGAAGATATGTTTATTGATGCTACTTACTTAATCATGTTCCATTTTAATCAAACACTTCTACACCATATGAATTCTGGACAGGTAGGTAGCCTGGTCTGACTAATCTACAGCCCTAGGGGTATGCAGATTATGTTTATAATCCATCTTATAGAAATGAGAAATTGGATGCAAGAAGAGAATTTGTATCTTTATTTGATACTCTGTGCATTCCAAAGGATTAAATAAACGATGTGTATAATTAGATAGAAGTGTGACTGAATTTGAATCACAAGATGTCATTATTAGAGAATGAATTTCTTAGTAGAAATGAATTTAATAGATATCTAATTTTAGAATTAGATTATCTGTGTTAATATGCGAGTGGCGGTAAATTAAAATTTAACTTGATCCTCCATCCCTAGTGGAGTGAATTCTAAATGGATCTTTCATCCCTAGTGGAAGTGGAATGGAAATCTACACCCTAGTAGGAGTAGAAATCCTCATGGATCTTTCATCCTTAGTGGGAGTGAAACAGCTGTTAAATCAGCCACTGTAATAATTTACCAACTCGTGGACATAATCACCAAATTATCCCATTTCATCTTTCGGAGATTGAAAGGGAATTTTTTATGATTACTTCACTTGACAGTGATGAGCCAAAGATTTTAGAATTGAGCTATCACTTATATCTACTAAGTGAATATATGAATGAAAGCAATGGAAGGGGAGATGGAGTATAGAAAAGTGATCATGTCCGGGACTTGATTCACTTACCGCCTGGTCATTAGACCGTTATGAACGTATGGATTCCATATATATCATATGTAAGCGGAAAGTACTAATGAGAGGTATAAGGCGTGATTAATCGCAAATGAAGAAACTTATTCTTTGGAAGTAAAGTTTTCTTCTATACGCCTTATTTTAGCACTAGTCACATATTTGAACCTGAAATTACATCATATGGATGTAATGATTGTACTTCTATAGAGAACTAGAGGAAGAGATTTACATGGAGTTGCCTGTAAATTTTTCGTTTCAAAAGATCAAGAGTGCATAAGTGTGTTTGCTTGATTAATGTATGGTTTGAAACAATCCTCTAGAAAGTGTATCTTTTATTTCATCAAGCTGTAATGTCTTACAGATTATTGACGACTAAAGATAGCCATGGTAAGTACACTAAACAGGTTAAGCATAATTTTTATATTATCTATATATGTGGACTATATGTCTTGGCTAGAAATAATGAAGAGTTTGTAAAACCATAATGAAATGGTAATTCTCAAATTTCTTTGAGATTTTATATGAGCAATGTGGCTTATATATATTAGGAGTAATAGTTGATTCGAAATGAGCAATTATAGGCTCATAGATACTCCTATTGTGAAATTACAAACTCTTATCCAATGTGTACATTGAAACTCTATAAGATCAAGTTATTAATTACAAGTTCCTCATGTTAGTACCATACAGAGTCTCATGTACATTGTTATATGTACAAAGTCTATCATTAGTTACGTAAGATTGGTGAGTGGACACCAATATAATCCTTGATTACAGCATTGAGATGTTGTCAAGAGGATTATGACATACCTTGAAAGTACGACTAACTAATAAGTGTACATTGTGATATGTACAAGGCCCAATAGAAATTATGTCAAAAATTGGTAAATATATATCAATATAATCCTAGATTGAGAGGATTATGATATAACTTTAATAGTAAGGGAATTACCGTTAATACTAGCATATTTACACAATAATGTAATAGAAATATGTCGTCAGGTTGAGACCACATTTTACACGTGCGGTCGCCTCAGTTGTGAGATAGCAAGCTGAATGAGACACATATATATTAGAGAATATGTAGGATATATTCTCGCGGAGCTAGTATATATGAATATGTCACCTTGAATTTGTCAAGATGAGGTTCACAATAAATATACTAATATATTTTAGAACCGATCATGATAGACCCACTATCATTGATACCTGATTCAAGCCAGATATGAGATCTTAATATGGCGTCAGAGAGAGGCGAGCTTTTAAGAACTCAGGTTAGTCACAAGAGTTGTGGCTAGACTAAGATCTGTACAGTGAATAATATAAAGACATATGCATTCTTATTTAGAATGAAATTCACTGTAACACGTGTTTCATACCACGTGTGCTATTTGTGACCGATGTGGAAAATGAGAAAATGAATCCTGCTTCCTCATTGTGTAAGTTCCATTGAAGTTTTACGTTAACTTCAAACAGTGTCCTTATGACCATTCACTTTATCTTGAAGTGACAGGATAATGTTAGCACCTTTAGCTGTTATTTCTATGGCTATGATAATTCAGCCTATGGGGCACGTCTAGGATAGCTTGTTCTGGAGACGGAGAGATAGAGATGAAATGAAATTTAATGAATTTTTATCTGACTTATGTATTCACCAGTCGACCAATTGTATTTGTTACAATTGTGAATACATGAAATGTGATAAAGTCAAGCATAGCTTTTGAGGGATCAAGTATGTTTTAGACTGATAAAAATTATAAATTAAATCTAGGATACAATAATGAACGAAATTATCTCTTGTAAATAGAGAATTTACATTTGAGATTGTTAGCTCCCTTTTATATATATATATATTATATATATATATATATATATATATATATATATATATTGATTGTTCATAGGTCACACGATGCATTTACCCGTATGAACACTTTTGATAATGATGATAATACTTGTGTTTAAAATGTTTTAAAGGCTCATCTGTATATATCACATCCTTACGCCATTTGGGGAGTGGCAGATGTTGATTAATAAGGTTGCACCTATGATGGGCTTGTGGTAACTTAACTGTGTTGGCCTCACTTGTGCGAGTGGGAGATGATGGTATATTTGGGTATGGGTTTAGAGACTCATTATACACCTAAGTGGACCAAACCCAAGCCCATGGCATATATGCAAAGCCCAATAAATGCAAAGCTCATGTACCAAATTGTTATAACTGCATGAGTAGTTTTTGTGGTATAAGTATCGGTTAAGAAACTGATATACAAAAAATACACACAATACGTTATTGAAAAGGTATCCATGGAATGTATTGTATGTGCATGGGAAATGCAAAGGCATGCGTGTGTGATGTGCAATGCAAAGGGATGTGTGTGTGCAAGAGAGTATTGCATGCAATAATGCATATGTGCATGTGTTCAACAGAGAACAAAATACAGAGAAAATACAAGTTAGAGATGTGGAGAAAATCTGTAGAATTTTCTCCCATCCAAGATCAAAGTGCGGGTTCTTGCATTGTGATCATATGGGACTTTCCGATTGAGTGATCGTCCTTCTACCGGTGATATAGTTTCAGGTGTTTAATCCCTGCTTCCGTTGAAATTCGAATTCCGTATGGTGAACGGTAATACGAATTCGTTTTGTTTATATCGAATATTATTTACAAAACATCATTCCCTCCGATTTTCATTTCCAATCGGTGATTAGAAATTTAGAAGTTACTTATAGTGAAGTCATATGAGCACAAGAGACAAACAAACAAATCCTACTATGTTGGAACATGTGTAACACACATAATGACACAAACTGTTGGCGGGAAGAGAGGGACGTACAAGAACCTAAGCACAAGCCAAACCACAAAAAATTGTATCATCCAAAACCCAATTTTTATGTTGCTCTCCTTACATTATTACTACAAACACTACACCAAAAATTCACAGATCATCAACAATTCATAATCTCCAAACATCAGTAGAATTGGTCATCAAAGAGATGGCATAGACAAGCTTGTCAAGACCTTTCAATATGTCTCAAGCTTGTTCACTGGCACGTCGAATCTACCCAACGAGGCATTGCTGAGAGGTTCAAGCAGGAAGTGACCTCCGGACTCAGTCTAAAAGCCTTCAGGACCGGAGTCCGAACAGGCCCTAAATACAACCTCCAGCCCTCTCCAACACACCACAACATAAAAACCGAGCAAAGATTGTATTTAGGGCATGTTCATTAACGTTTTTGTTTTTTGTTTTTTGTTTTCAAAATTTTCGTTTGAAAATGAGTTTTTTGAATTTTATATGTTCTTAGAAACTGAAAATTTTAAAAAACGCTTATGATAGCACTAATTAATAACAGTATGTTGAAAAGAAAATAATATATAATATCATTTTTAAAATTTATATTTTTCAATATATTATATGAGTAAAAACATTATTATTTATAGTTAAATTATATATATTATGTAAAAAAATAAATTAATTATAAATTTGACTTGTTTTTTTAAGATTTTTTATAAAAATTATAATAATTTTTTATGTAATTATTATATATATCTTTAAATTTTTTAAGACTTTGAAAAATTATAATAATTTAAGGTATTATAGGGGATAAATTTAAAACCACAAGATGTAGATATGTACGACTAAGTCAACAGTCAATTAAGACATTATTATTATAATATATAAAATTATTAATTATCTTTTAATGTATCAACTCATTCAAGTTCGTAAAAAGTGAAATTAAAAGAAATTTATTAAACAGGTGAGACCCATAAATAAATGAAAAAGCAAAAACTTGGAGAACAATGATTCGTTGTTTTTACATTTTAGTAAATCTGCTTGCCTTAAATTGTTCTCACAGTTATCAATGTTATTTTTTAATGATATTTATTAATTCAATATCGAGTTTTTTGTTTTTTAAAAGTTTTCGCTGTGGTTAAGATTCGAACAATTAAACGGAAAGTTATTTATTCAAATGCTAAGGCCGCTGATCCACTTTGAAGATAAAACACAGCTTTTAAAAACTTTATTCCACTGTAATCTATATAATCAAACAGACTCAAAAGAGTCAAAGACAACTCTAGATAGAAAGTAATGACACGTTACTTTTACACTTTGAATACCACTCCCCTCTAATGAGTAATGACTCTACAAAAGAATCCATCATCAAAAAATAGACAGACCATTACACTGACCACCCCTTCATTTACTACTGCTTTGGTGAGGATGAGTGGGGTATTAACGTTACCGGAGGGTTGCATAGCGGTTGTGATCTCTTTCACCACCCCTCGCGATGCATGTCGCTTGGCTTGCGTCTCAACATCTTCAAATCCGCCGCCGATTCTGACATCGTTTGGGGACCGCTTCCTGCCCTCCGATTACTTGTCCGCGATCTCCGACTATGTTTCTTCTCCTACGTCGTCGTTGTTGTCGAAGAAGGAGCTCTACCTCCGCGCATGTAACAACCCCTCCTCATTAACGAGGGAAAATTGGTAATTTCATGAAATCACGATATTTGAATTTTCTTTTGTTTTCGTTCTTGAAACTAACGTAACTGTGTTAAATTTTAGGGATCTAGCTATGTTTGTATGTTATGAGATTGATGTCTGGATCCGGAATCTGCATGTGGATGTTTGATCCATTAAGTATTTGCTAAATTTTGTTTAGTATGTCAGGTTTATGTTGTGATCGGTCGAGTGTTACGTTGTTTGTCTTGTGGGAAAGTTTTTTATGACAAACAACCCTTTTAAATGTTTTCGAATTGGGAGATTTTGTAGCGAAAACCGGAGATTTTTGATAAATTTGTGATTGTTGAAACAGAGCTTTTGGTTGGATAAACTGAGCGGAAAGAAATGTTACATGATATCTGCCAAGGAACTCATGATTTTTTGGGTTGATATTCCTCAATATTGGAAATGGATTTCTTTACCCGAGGCCAGTATGTTTTCTTGTCCTCCTTATTCCTCATGTATTTTTTCCAATTTATTATAGTAATAATATTGATTGCCTATGCATAAAAATAAAAGGTTCCCAGCGGTGGCCCGGCTGAAAGTAGTGTGCTGGTTTGAAATTGTTGGCAAAATTAATATTTCACTCCTGTCCCCCGGGTGACAACTTACGTAGCTTACCTTGTATTCAAATCAACCCCACGACTTTTACGGATTTGACAATAACCAGGTAGAAGCCACGGTTGGACTTGCTGGGTGTAATGGTCAAAATCGAACTGTGTATTTTCATCCTAACCAGCAAGGCATTGTGCCCGGAGACGAACATGGCCTCTTCCGAAGACGAGAAGAGATGGGTGGTTGGAAAGTGAATTGGGTGAATTTTTCTATGGAGATACCGATGAAGAAGGTATATTGTCCATGACTATTTTGGAGATTCGTAGTGGTAACTGGAAGAAGGGTCTTGTTATACAAGGGATTGAGATCAGACCCAAAAATAGGTAAATAAATAAACTGCAGGGAGGCTGAAATAAGTGAGTAAATAAGGAAAAAGTTTGGGTACTGACCGGGTCAGTAATAAGCTATATTGACCCCCTAATGGGATGTTGTCATGTGGTTAAAAACTCTTTAATTTTTTATAATTTTCTCCTTATTTTAGATTACATAATTGATTGATTAGTATAGCTGGATAATGACTTAATCGATGTCTAGTAAATAATGGTGAGGATACTGAATTAAGTGAGTTTATCGATAGAAGCTTGTGTGCAAATTGATTTTATTATATTAGCATTGTATCTGCGACTTGACGTAAGCATGTCAATGTTTTTTTTTTTTTAAGCTTTTTTCAAACTAAGATTAGTATACATCGGATGACGATGGATCAATCTTACTTTTTGGGGTAAATTGAATAAACGGCCCCTTATATTAGGCTTAATTGTATGTATATTCAACTTTTGTTCGAAATTGCATGAATGACCCCATTAGTAGTTGACCGTTAAATTTTAATAGCAGAGGGAAAAAGCATCATTTTGCTCATTAATAATTATTCCTATGATAGTTAACAATTAATTAATTAAATATCTTTAAAAAAATTAGAACCTGTAACCTCTAGATTTTCTACCATTAAAAAAAACCATAGAATACTCATGAATTGAAATTCAATGACTATCAACTAACCTAGTTATATCAAACAAATAATAATAATAATAATTTGTGGACACAAAGCAGTCATGAACTCTCATTCTATAGTTCTATAAATCTTTTTAGAATTGCGTTAGTAATGGTCTTGCTAGTACCATATTTTAGAACTGCTTCCAATATCATTTTCTATGTTGTGAATTCGAAGTCAATCCAATAACATGAATGAAATCACTACTAAATTTTCGAGTAGTAAACATGTCCTTTATCTAATTTTAGTAATTACAGATGCGAAGTTAGGAAAAGAATTGGAAAAGTAATTGAGATTCGAATCTCAAATTTCTCAATTAACTCATATAAGTTAGATTAGTATATTATTTAATTTATTTTTTTGTGCATTCGATGTTATCAGCTGTAAAACTAATTTGTTAGCAAAATAAAATTTTAATTTTATTGTCAGCACCCAAAAAAATACCAATAGTTGCCTATGAGAAGTTACTTACAGTGAAGTCGCATGACGCACAAGAGACAAACAATTTAATCCTACTGAGTTGGGTACACACAAACCGTTGGCTGTAAGGATCAGCTATAGACAAATTGAACCAACCACAACACAAACCACAAAAAATTCTATTATCCAGAACCCACTTTTTCTGTGGCTCTTCATTGATTATTACTACAAACACTACAACGATTCATAATCTCCTACGACACAGAACCCAGAGAGACCTCCAGCTTGAACAACAGTAATAACAACAACCATGAACGACACAGTAGACAAATTGGTCATA
This sequence comes from Dipteronia dyeriana, assembly GCA_032871835.1. Classification (NCBI taxonomy): domain Eukaryota; kingdom Viridiplantae; phylum Streptophyta; class Magnoliopsida; order Sapindales; family Sapindaceae; genus Dipteronia; species Dipteronia dyeriana. The sequence goes on from JANJYI010000039.1 coordinate 66,823, forward strand.
TTTCTAGCAAAGAGAGACGGAATAGACAAGCTTGTCAAGACCTTTCAATATGTCTCAAAGCTTGTTCACTGGCACGTCGAATCGACCCAACCAGTCATTGCTGAGAGGTTCAAGCACTGGGAAGTGGCCTCCGGACTCAGTCGAAAAGCCTTCAGGACCGGTAGGTTTCTCACAGGTTTCAATCTTCTAAGAAGAAGCCCTGGTTCCACACCAACACTCAGAATCCTAGCTGTTTTGGCCAATTCAGGAGAGATGGTCTACTGGTTCTTCGACCATTTTCTCTGGCTATCGAGAATCGGTACCTTGGAACCCAAGTTTGCTAGAAGGATGAGCTTCATATCAGCATTTGGTGAGGCTTTTGGGTACGTTTTTTTCATAATATCTGATTTCATTCAGATGAAAGAGGGACTAAACAAGGAGAGGAAACTTCTAATTGGGTCTGAATTAGAAAATAATACAAATTCAGACGTGAAAGAGAGGACTTTAAGGGAGATAAAAGCAGAGAGAGTGATGAGGTTGATGGGAGTAGCAGCCAACGTTGCAGACTTCATCATTGCGGTAGCCGATATCGAACCGAACCCATTTTGCAACCATGCAGTTGTTCTGGGAATCAGTGGATTGGTCTCTTCTTGGTCAGGTTGGTACAGAAACTGGCCTTCGTGAAGAGAATTTAAGGTCTTCATCAACTTATAATTTGATGTAAGAAATTGTTCAGTTTTGGATTCAAACAGCCGCTTGGGAGTCATTTGTTCAAGTGGGTCTCCGGTCTTTCTCTGCTACTTGAAATGTGAACGTGTATAATATAATGAAAAAAAAATTGTTTTCGATTTTCATTTCTTTTACTGTTATAGTATTATTTATATATAATGCGCGTGATGAGGCAAAGACAGTTGTTGAGACTCGTAGTTGTGACACAGGGAACCAGCGCGAATTAGATAAAGAAGCAAAAATGCAAAAATGTAGAGAGACCCTTTTTTTTAATGTTCAGTTCAAAGTAACATGATGCAATGTGAAGTTAATCTTGATTGCATCAACTTATACACATAAGATAAATTAACTCATTTGAAGTTAAAAAAAATTAATTGAATCATAATTCTGGTTTTGAAAAAATTATCTGATTTTTTTTAGAGATTTTAAAGTGTTTGGAAATTGGAATGATGGCAATAATTCTGGTTTTCATTTTTTTCTAAGAAAAAAATATATTGTTGTTCTAAGTTTATATTAAATCCTACAAATTTTGGCACCATTGCCAGCATCTTTCCTCTTAAAATATTGCAATAAGAACAAAATTTCGGGTTGGCCCAAATCCATCTTCACTGTGTAGAGCCTTCTCTTGAAAAGTCACACGGGCCCAATTTTCCATTTTGCTAATTGATTCTATTCTATTTTTATTTTATTAATACAGTAATTTAGGGTTTTATAAAGTAACGAAGACAATCGAATCCATAATCTCATGGTGTGGGTGTGTGGTATTTTATCATCGAGTCAACTTTATCTTGTCTATTTTATACTCAAATTTGATATCCAAGTGATGTAACAACTGACAACGTTATAATTGTATTAAATTTAAATTATTTAAATGAATAGATTAAAGTGTTCTCACACCTGAATACTAAATTTGGATAAAATAATAATATTATTTTATAATACCTTTTGAGTGATTTTTTTTAAAGGGGATTCAAATCTAGTTTTACTGTCTTCCTTTTTTTTTTTAGATTAGAATCGTGTTACTGCTATCTTTAATGGAATCTTCAAATATGCGCATTTGAGCAGTCAGCTGCTGGGCTGCTGCATTTTTAGACAATTTAATCTTTACATACATTGACCTCGTAATTACTAACATATCAAGGCATCAGAAGTGAAATTTATTCATGAGTGAGTAAATCTCTATACTATATAACTTCTAAAGTTTTAAATGTTACAATTAATCACACTAACTTAGAGCATCTCCAATATAAGCGTGACTTGTAAAAAAAAAAGATGTACCACATAGGATTAATAAACATTCTGTTAAAAAATATTTCTTCAATGCAGCCGTGCATATTCAACCTCAAGCTGACATGATAAAAAAAAAATTAGACATGGTCAATACGACCATCCACTTTCAGACGGTCTGTTGCACAACCCTTTTTTAGGTTGACTCAGTAAACATTTAAAATTGACATTAATTATTTTTGGTAAGGAAATAAAATAAAAAAGAAAATAGAAAATAAAATTGGACATGTTATTAAAATAAAATGTGTTTTAAACTGAAGCATTGGAAACCAAATTTTAAGTTGATCGTCTATCAAGTCTATATTTATGTCACGTAAGAAGCAAGTCTCTTGATATCGTTGTCATATCAACATTAATTCATATACAAACCATTTTTACATTAAATATGCTCTTACCCTTTATTGAAGCTAATAACATTTCAAAATGATGTCATAAATTAATACAAACACTCATTTCTATCAAGTCGAACAGTTAATTTTAACGGTGACTAACCTTGACTTGTGGCAAACCAAATATAGCCATACTTAATGGTGTAACATTGGTGCAGCCCGGCCTGTTTTGGCACGGTCTGCCGACCCTGTTTTCCAAAACAGGTCGGGTCTGGCACGCCACGCCAATTGCCTGTTTTGGAAAACAAGGGCCCGGCACGGCACGTGGGCACGGCCGTACCGGCCTGCATGCCGGCTAGGTGGGCCAAACGGGCCGACCCACTTTTACTTTTTAAAATATATATATATATATATATATATATATATATATATATATAATTTATTAATAATATCATAGAGTATGGACATCATAGAATATTGGGATGTGACCCATAACCCTTTGTCCAAGTAAGCATGTTTTCGTTTACTTTTTCCTCATTTATATATAGGTTATATCTTTATTCATTCCTTTTATTTATCCGATGTAGGATGTGGGATTGAATTTCCATTTCCATTTCCATTCATTGATACAAGTATATAACATAATGATATTCTCTTGAGTCTATTTTTTTTTTATCTAAATATGGAAAACATAAAGAGAGTTGGGAGGTCTATTCAAATTAAATAATGGTTTTGTTAAAAAAAATCAAAAAAACCATCTATTGAAATTATATTATTATATAATAATTTTCATCTTTTCCATCTATGAACAAAAATCATATATATAATCATTAAATATCATTCACATAGTATTCTTCTCTAATCTTGGTTATAGTAATTGTTTATAGTGGAAATTGTCAAAAATAACCCCAAGTATTATGGAAATTTTGTTTTTAACCATATACGAAAATTTATTTGTTAATAGCCACTTTTTTGAGAAATTACTTGAATGCCCCCATATAAAAATCATCCACAATCACTTTCTCTCTCCTCTCTCATTTTTTTCTCTCTCATTTCCTCTCTCTCCACTCTTTCTCTCTCTCCTTTCCTATCTTTCTCTCTCCGATCTCTCTCTCTCGCCGGTGAACTGTCGCCGGCATCCTTGCGAAGGCCGGCGAACTGTCGTCGGCCTCCTCTTTTTCTCACCCAACCTCTATTCTCTCTCCCCACAGCTCTCTCTCTTCTTTCTCTCTCCTTTCCTTTCTCTCTCCTTTCCTTTCTCTCTCACATGTCGTCGACGGCTTGCCGGAGTGCCATCGCCTGGGCTTCACGACCTCACAGCAACACCGTCGAGATCCCCCTCCGCCGGCGATTAGATCTGCTGAAAAAAAGGAAAGAAAATGAAATATTAGAAACCCAGAACATTTCAAGTTTAAACATTTCAATTTAGTCAACATTTCAAGTTTCAACGTTTCAATTTAGGCAACATTTCAAGTTTAAAATTTTGAAAACGAAGAACTTAAAAACCCAGAACATTTCAAGTTTCAACTTTCAATTTAGTCAGGATTTCAAGTTTCAACATTTCAATTTAAGCAAGATTTCAAGTTTCAAAATTTCATTTTTTTTAAACAAGAATTCAAGTTTCAAGTTCCTTGCCATGATTTCAAGTTTGATTCCAGATTTTAGTTATGATTTCAAGTTTTCTTTCAGTTTTTTTTTTAAAATCAAATCCAGGGGTATTTTTGTAATTTACGGACATACACTGAATTTTTTTTAAAAAAGTGGCTATTAACAAATAAATTTTCGTATGTGGTTAAAAACAAAATTTTCATAATAGTTGTGGTTACTTTTGATTTTCTCTCTTGTTTATAATCATAGTTGTATTTAATCTCATATCTCACATCGGATAAATAAGAGTATTGAAAAGAGGTCTAATCAATATGGAAATAAAGAAAAGATAAATGAAAACTTATTTATCTAAACAAGGGTTATGAACCATGGTTCAATACTCTTCAATATCATTTATCTTTAAAACATTTTTTTAAAAGTTTTTTTTTATATACAAATGGGCCCACTGTGCTGGCCTGCCATGCCGGCCCGCCGTGCTGACGGTTAGGCATGGCACGCAGGCCAGGAGTGCCCTGCCGGGCCGGTACGACGTGCCTCAATCTGAGGCCAGGCACGGTCCATCAATGTGGGGCGTGCCTGGCACAGCACGCCCCCCAGACGGGCCGTACTAGGCACGACCTGCCTTCATTAGCAGGTCGAGCGGGCTGGCTCATCTTGGGTCGGCCCATATTTACACCACTAACCATACTACATCATCAAAAACATTATATATTTTTTAATTTAAAAAAAAAAAAAGATAATCTATCAACCGCCGACAGAAACATCCTCAGATAGCGGAGAAGCCTCCTCTACGAATTGCAGGAAGTTGATCTCCTCTTGAGGAGATCATCAAAGATCTTTTGTTTTCTTTGACAGTGGAACTCCACCGCCAGTAGATTATCTTGTTTGTTTGTTTTTTTTTTATATTTTAATTTTTAATTAAAAATATTTTATGTTTGGGATAATGTAGCAGAGGTTTATTTGGTTTTGCAATGGTCAAGGTTAATCAACCGTTAAAGATAACAAACTAACTTGATGGAAATTGGAGTTTACGTTAATTTTAGATGTATTTTTAAAATCTTGCTAGATTTACTAAATTAAGGGTAAATTAGTGCAATTAACCGTAAATTTTATTATAAAACTTGTCGATTCATACCAACTCCCAAGTTAAAAATAAAGTAATAAACTTAAAGGAAAATAAATTTACTAAAATGTTTTTAATTAGGCTATGACTATGTTTGGAATTGCTTTTGTTTGAGAAATAAGTGATTATTTCTCAAGTTTTGAGAAAATAGGTGTTTGGTAAACTTCCCAAAAGTAACTTATTTTACAATTTGCTCAATAAATAATCAACTTTTGAGAAGTTAGTTATGGTTGCTTTTTGAAGTAGAAGCTAGCTTAATGTTTATACAATGTCCAAAATACCCTCATTATTTTATTAAAAGACGGTATCATCCTTATATATATAATAATAATATAATATAAAAAAAACAGAGCAACGGTGATGGTGGCCACCACTAGATTTGGAGGCCGGAGGATATCACTTGCAGCCGACGCCGCCTTTCCATCGACAACGACTCCGCCTCGCCATCGACGCTGACGCCTACGCACCCTCACTGGTTGCCTCTCTCGCCAGTCGCCTCTATTTTTGTGATTTGGGACTTCCCTCGATATTTCAGATCCGCCTTGGCACTGATGTCAGCGGCGAGGCGACGCTGTCAACAGCAGGGAATTAAGGACGACGATCCCTCGATGTCGGCGGCGAGCAGAAAACGGCGACAGATTTAGAGCTGAGTTGCAAAGATAACAAAGATTGAGTGAGTGAGTTAACTCAACCGAGTTGACTCAATAACTTAATAGTAAAATGAATGAGTTGACTCGATAACTCTGTGTTTAAATGAACGAATTGACTCATTTATAATTTTTTTCCTTTTAAATTTGTTATTTATTTCTATTTATATGCTTTATATTTATATTATTAATGATGTCTATTTTAGTAACTCTGTTCAATACATTTTATTTCCTTTCAAAAGTTAAACAATTTTAAATTTTAGTTTACCAAACACTTACCAAATTTTTTCTTAAATTGATTATTTTTAAAGTTATGTTATAAGTAGATTTTTTCTTAAGGAAAACAATCTCAAACATAGCCTATGTCTCCTATGCATTTAAAAATAATACAATAAAAAAAAGCTGAAACCATTAGTCGACAAATCTGTTGGAGTCAGCTCAATAATCTCAATCTTATAATTCAACTTGGTAAATTTATTTATAGGGGACTAAATAATCAAGATTTCAAAAAAAAAAAAAAAACTAATTTTACTTGGACCCAACAAATCTAGGTGGATTAAGATTAAAGCTTATAATGGGTGAACATTATCCTCTCCTGTATATATGACATCTGTCTAGGAAGGGGTAAATTTGTTTCAAAGATGATATAATTTGAATAAATTTAGAGTTCACTGTTACTCACCTCTCAAGGGTGGGTGAGTATTACCCCTCCTGTATGAATAACATGTGTTCATGGAGAAGTAAATTTGTCCAAAAAAGATGATAGTGTTTGGATAAATTTACCCCTCCATAGACATATGTCATCCATATAGAATGAGGTAATGCTCACCCAATTGGGGGTGTTCAAAAATAGACACATAAATTTACCCAACAAAAATGGACACATAAATTTGTCCCTTCATTGAAACATGTTATCCATGCGGGAGGATAAAGGTCACCAACCCTCAAGGGGAATCTGATGATGTGGCAGTCGTTTATTGGAGAAACAAACGTGATGTGGTAGTCGTTTATTGGAGAAACAAACGTGAAATGCGTGCTATAGGATGTAGCCGATAGCAATCGCGGTTTGGTCCGAGCGGTAGAAGACTGGTTTTACACTTTTACTTAGTTGACCTTACCTGAACTGACTCTTCTTCTTCAGATTGTCCTAAATTTTCAGATCGAGTGAAATTAAACGCAAATCTCGCTAACATAACCTGTGCCCGAATCAGGCAAGATTTTTTTTTTGTTCTTTTTCTTTTGAAACGCTTTTTTGTTTAATAATCTTTTGAAATCGAGTGACAAAAATAGTTTTTTTTTTTGTTTAGATGGCTGACGGAGGGCATTCTCGGTATGTGAAGTTGACGAAGGATCAGGCGCCGGTTGAGGACATCCGTCCCGGTGAGCTCAACCAACCAATTGAGGTTCCTCAGGTTGGACTATATTTACTGTTTTCTTTTTTCACCAATTTTGTGTGATTTGGAACACTTTTTGTGAATTTTCTGGAGCCGATTTGGTTCAAGATGTTGTGTGATAAGAAGAAGTGTGTGGATTTGAATTTGATTAATTGCTAATGGTGTTGGTGATTGTGATGAATTGTACAGTTGAATGTGCGCAAGTGCAATGAGTGTGGACAATCTTTGCCTGAAGATTTTTCGCCACCGTCTGATGAACCCTGGACTACTGGAATTTTCGGCTGTGGGGAAGATTCTGATAGTTGTAAGTTGATCCGATCCGATTTCATTTTGATTGCACAAACATAAAATATAAAATAAATTAAGCAGATCACTTAGAGTTTTTTTTATTGTAAATATTTATTGGTACATACATTCCAGGTTTGTGATATTAGGGCTAGTTTATAACTGGTTTTTATATGAAAAATAGTTTTATTGTCTTCACTCTTCATAGAGCTCCATGCCTCCATTTGACTGTATTGTTTTTTAATTTGTTTTTTATATTTAGGAGAGAAATAATTTAGTATAAGAGTAATTGATTTGGATATTTTGATGATAAATTTTATTCTCATATTTTGTGGTGCGTTTCTATTTTTCTTTGTTTGATTGCATGATCTTAATTGCCTGCATATTGTACTTTTTTTTTTCCTTATTTTGTATCTTGTTGAATGATGCATTTCTTGTTCTTTATAGTTGTGTGAGTTATATTTACTCAGCTCTTCATTATTCCAACTGATGTAAGGTTTGCTATTCCTTTCGGGAGGTTGAATCTATCCTTATTTGTTCCTTATAACGTAATATCAACAGACTTGCAGGCATAGATTAGGAGAATTCAAGAAATGCATCATTCAACGTAATGATGCATTTCTTGTTCTTTATAGTTGTGTGAGTTATATTTACTCAGCTCTTCATTATTCCAACTGATGTAAGGTTTGCTATTCCTTTCGGGAGGTTGAATCTATCCTTATTTGTTCCTTATAATGTAATATCAACAGACTTGCAGGCATAGATTAGGAGAATTCAATAGTTCATGCTGTTTCAACCCCAAATTTGGAGTTGATTTTATTCTTCTCCACCCTAATAAGTGTAGAAACAAAAAAACAAAAAATTAAAAGAAAATTAGAAAGAAATAGAGATTTTGGTTTTGTCTAGATGGGAGTGAGAACAATAAGTAAAGAGATATTGGACTAAAAGATAGTTTAGATAATAGAATGGATAGTTTTTCAAGATTTGAATGCTAGCCTCTTGTTGTCTTTGATTTTGTTTGGACCAGTAATTCTAAAAAGCTTAGACTGATGGAATAGGAACCCACAATATCGTCAAACACAACAGTTCAACATCTTGAACTCAAGTTAATATGTTTTATCAATGGCTTTTAATGGACTAGAATGCTAGCACATGTCAATTCTGCAGCTTCTAAATGGTTGGAGAAATGGATATCCCCTTTTGCTTTGTTTTTCATGAAGCATTTGCCATTCTCTATTTCTCTGCTCTTTGGTAGTAAACATGAGACGTTAAGTACCCACGCTTTGATCAATTTACATTCTCGTATTTCGTATATCTGCAGGCTGGACTGGACTATTTTGCCCATGTGTTCTATTTGGGCGTAATGTTGAGAACTTGAGAGACGATACCCCATGGAATACACCGTGCATTTGTCATGCTGTTTGCATTGAAGGTGGCATTGCACTCGCAGCAGCAACGGCTGCCTTTCATGGTATTGATCCAAGGACATCATTTCTTATCTGTGAGGGCTTATTCTTTGCCTGGTGGATGTGTGGGATATACACTGGTCTTGTTCGACAAACCCTACAGAAGAAATATCATCTGAAGGTAAAATGAATTTCTCAATCTGTTATATGAAATCATTAATTAGAATAATATTATGATCACTTATATGTATTCCCTCAAACATTAAAAATTTTGTGCTGCATATGCACACATAATGCATGCTGAATGTTGGCTTGTATATTTGAATATGCACATAATCATGTAATTATTTAAGAGTTTTATGACCAAAAAGTAGGATGATCGCTGGTGTTTTATTACTTTATTATTATGGGTTCAAATCCTATTGAATACAAGTTCAAGCATGGGTGAATTCTAGGTGATATATTTGCATCTTTTGAACGATTTGAGACACATTTAAGTGATTACTGTTGACATATAAATCATCAAAGAATGAACTATGTATCAAATGTCCAATTTGAAATTAGATTAAAAATACTTTTGAAGCTCAAGGATTCGAAAATGAGATCTATCGATAGTTCTATTGTCTGCAGCGGTCCGAGACTCTGGGCTTCAGTCGGATACAGCTGCTACTTTTCTTGCTAGGGGTTTACATTTTGCTAACTCATATTCTCTATCTGCAGAACTCACCATGTGACCCGTGTTTGGTGCACTGCTGCTTGCACTGGTGTGCCTTGTGCCAGGAGCACAGAGAGATGAAGAACCGCCTCACGGACAATGCTATCATGCCAATGACAATTATCAACCCTCCCCCAGTTCAAGAAATGAAACCTGCCGATGAAAACCAGGACCCCGCGCCGTCCTCCGGAAACGGCACCAATCTGGAGATGCAGGCTTTGTGAGAGATCCTTCAATACCGGTATAGGATTATGAGCAGCACATTTCATTGCGAGACAGATGAATATTTCGTTTATTTGTTACCGTTCTCGATGTTGGTTGGAAAGAAATTAAGGCATCATTATAGATTTTTCTTCCCTGAATGTGAGTCTCAGATTGGTAAATTTTAGGGCGCTTTTTGTTATACAAGAGAGATGTTTACTTTGATTAATCGAACTGCCTCGTCTTAAAGGGTTGTTTGACACAACATTGTTAGATATATAAATCATTCTGCTTTTAATGCTTCGTTGTACAGATGGTACCGGTCTTTATCCAAAACTTCATATCTGCTCTGGTCATAATAATGATCTTTCACCGCAATAAGAACAAAATCAAAAGAAAGAAGCAAGAAATCATGATGTCGGCAAACAATTTTGAAAGATGCATTTATTTTATCAAATTATTCGCTTTTTGGTGGGGTGAAATTTTCATAGATATTAATGGATTTTGTATTTAGTTTGCATTCATAAGAAATTTCATCAAAATTTACTCTTTTTCAGTCCAAAACATTGATGTCAAACACATTCTTTTCATGAACAAAAACATTTACACTGTTTGGTAGCGGGGAGAAAGAATATGGTGGATGGTTGGATTAAGAGGGAGAGAGAGTAAGAATGTACGATGGATGGAGAGGGTAATATTTATCCATCATGTTGTTCGATATTGAAAAAAGAGCTGAATGGATAGATTAGTATGTGATTTATAAAATTACAATATTGCCATTTAATAAATTGGAGGGTAATAAAAAATTTGAAAGCATTATAGTTATTTCCCTACGGTCATCTCTCCCTCCTTTCTCATTAGCCCAATCTCTCCTCTTCTCATCTCCTCTCCCTTGCCCCTTTAACCAAACGAGGGATTAGAGCTCTCTCTCCAACCCTATCCCTCCATTCATCTCTCCCTTTTAGACCAACTCCAATGAGTCTCTATATTAAGCAAATTGAGAAGAAAAAAAAATGGAGGTTAAGTTTTAATCTCTATATTTGAAGATCCAAATCCGCAATCTCCATTTCACTATTCACATTTTCTAATTCAATTTTACCCTCATATTCATCCTTTAATTTCTCTCATATCCTTGTTACATTTTTAACTAAACTCAATTAATTTATTATAACTCTTTATTTATAAATCTAATTACTTTAAAAATTATATCATTAAAAATATTTTATTGAGATATTTCATTCGAGTATAATATTGACTATATTTTAATAAATTTTAAATTTTTTATTTATTACACCTTATATTTTAATCAAAGAATTAAAAGTATTTTAATTAGGGATGACAGCGATTCGGGTTCGGGTGGGTTTTGTAAAATTCAAACCCTCACCCGTGAAAATTTTCCTCACTCACGCCCGCCCTCGAACCCACGTAGGTAAGTGGGTTCACGGGCGGGTTTGAACCCGCGGGTTATGGCTGCACTCATACCCTCACCCGCGAACCCGCGAAACAATGTTGGTTCATGGTTGAATGATTCACCCACGGGATACCAACAAACCCGCAACCAACGAACCCATGAACCCGTGATTTGTCATTTGTAAATTTCCATATGTAATCACCTATTGGATACTTAATTGAATTAAATTTTCATTTTTAATTCCCTACTTAATACATTACAAAACAATAATAGCTATAAAAATAAAATGACCAAAAATAATTCAAATGTCTATGTATGTTTATATACAAGTATTTTATTTATACGGATTCGCGGGTCTAACCCGCGGGTTCATTTTTCCAACCCGCACCCGCCCATGAACCCACTGAGCTTTTTATTAAACAGGTTTACGAGTCGTAAATTCACCATCCACACCCGACCCTACAGGATCGGGTTAGGGCGGATGGCCACGGGTGCGGGTCAAATTGTCATCCCTAATTTTAATTCAAAACAAATATTTTTAATTAGTGGTTTTGAAATCATCAATAACATTAAAATCTGTAAATTAAAATATTATAGTGGTAAAAAAAAAAAGTTTGACGTAAGAGATGGTTAGTTGAAAAAAATAAAGTAAAATAATAATGCCAAAGGATAGTAAGGCCCAGTTTGGTATTGCTTCCCCAGCTGCTTTTGAGGTCAAAAGTGATTATGGACCTAAGACAGGGTGTTTGGTAAAATCGCTGGGAAGTGCTTTTGGTCACTTTTAACTTCTCCCAACTGAGTTTTTGAGAAGCTACAAATACATGCTTTTGGATTTTGGATTCTGCTTTTAGAAAACGCGCTACAGTGATATTAAATGAAATTTTACTAACTTTCCAACTTTGTCCTTACCTTTAATGAAATTTAACAAAAAAAATTGGACTTATATTTTTGTACAAAAAAAAATGTTACAATAATTGTATAAAAAATTGGGATAATTAATTCAATAAAGTAGAATAAAAATGAAATTAAAAAATTAAGTAGAATAAAATAATAAAATAAAGAAATAAAGAAATAAAGAAATTGGACTAATTAATTAAATAAAGTAGAATAAAAAATGGGGCTAATTAATTCAATAAAGTACCATAATTATATAACACTTAACACTAAATACAAATAAACAAGAAAAATGTAAAGTATAGCACATTAGTACCATTTAGATGTCTATGTCCTTTTAGTAATTTTACACGGTCACAACACTTTTTATTTCAGTTTACTAAACACATTGAAATTACTTTTAGTTTTCACAGCACTTTTAAAAATCAGTTTACCAAACACTCAGCTGATTCCCCCCACAGCAATTCCAAAAGCAATTCCCCCCACAGCAATTTCAAAAACACTTCTCCCCACAGCACAACAATACCAAACCGAGCCTTAGTTGGAAGCCTTAGGATTTGAAGGGGATACTAGCTACTAGCTATGCCTATGAAGGGCATACGGCCTTCAAAAAATAATTAAAATCCTTTGAATAATAATTACAAAATTGTTATTAAATTTTAAATACTTTTCACTTTCACCCCTTAATTTTAAATTTTTTTGTTTTTATTTTATAATAACTCTTCAGACTTGAATTTTTTAATCCGACTCATTGGTTATTGCCAATATCAAATACCTTTTCAAATATTGCATATGTTTTCTTTAAAAAAATATAGTTTAAACTATACTAAAAACGTATTTAAAATACTTTCATATTTCAATATGTTTTTTACTTGTACGTGAAGTTAGTTGCATGATGTGGGAAGTTGAAAATTGAAATGAAAATATTGGAGTAGTGGTGTAAAAATAGACTGGCCCGGCCCATTAGGTACTGCCTGGCCAATCCATTTCTGGAAACAGGCCTGGCTAGGCCTGGCACGTGACGGTGTCGCGGGCCGGCCCGGCCTGTTTCCGGAGAAGCATGCCCGGCACGGCACTCCGGCCTGCCTCAAGCGGGCCGTGCCTGCGCGCCGGGCCAGGCCGGCCCGCTGGGCCCCTCTGGCGGGAGGGGCGGGCCTGGTAGTGTAGGTTAGTTTTTTTGTCCAATTTTTTTTTCAAATTACGTTTTTTTGGATTTAGGGTATAGGGTTTAGGATTTATAGTTTATGGTTAAAGGTTTAGAATTTAAAATGAATGAAGAGAACGAACAATTATTAGGATTTGAAATGAATAAAGAGAACGAATAATTTTTTAATTATTTATTTATTTATTTTTCACTTATGGAATTCAGTAATACCTATCTACATGATTGCCTCATTAAAAACCTTACCAAGAAAAACCCAGTGGGATAAAAACTTGGTAAGGGAAAAAGAGTGCAACCGTTTTACAACTTACAAGTAAATAATAAATACATATGTAAAAGTATAACCTAGTTCTGGTATTGGCCACTACATGAAGGGTCATCAATATATAGATTGTCGAAATTTAGATTAAGTTCTTTATCTACAGTTAGATTTTGTAACCTTTTTTTAGCATGCTCCCAATCCCGAAGGCATGTTAATACCTCCACCATCTCTGGAGACAAACAGCTTCTTCTTGGTTCAATTATGCGTCCACTAGTGTTGAAAGCTTGTTCTGAAGACACCATTGACACTGGAATAACCAGTACGTCACGTGCTAAGTGTGACAGAACTGGATACCTGTACGTATAGGTCTTCCACCATAACAACAAATCAAACTCTTCCTTGTCTTCAATAACATCGAACTGTGCTTCAAGGTACCTAATAAGTTCGGTACAAGAAGATGGGCTAGATCTTTGCCCTAAAGAAGTACTTGCTGATTTGTCTTTTTTTCGTTGTTTCAGAAGGCTCCAACTTGTTTGCTTCGGCTCTGTCTCCGGTCGTGTTGATTGGGGAATGTCAATGTTGCCAAACCTGGTCTCATAAATACTAAAAATCTCGAACAACTTGGTTCGAATGTCAGTAATTTATTCTGAATAATCTATTGACAAATTAATACCAATAAACTCAAGCAAAACTTCTAAACCAGATAATTTAACCATGGGATCTATTATAGCACTTAAGGCATAAAGTAGGGGAATGTTAGCCCAATATTTTTTCAACTTTGTCTCCATGACAACAACTGCAGCGCCTAGATGTTCATCTTCTCTAAAACTGTTTAACAGTTCATACATTTCCACTATCTGATGGATTGCCTGGGAAGATGTAGGGTAATATACCCCAGAAAGAGTTACAGTGGCATAGTAAAAAATCTTTAAAAATTGAACAAAAATCTTTGCCACATACCGATCGTCTGTGATAAGTAATTTTGGACTAAGTTGTCATGTTTCGGTCAATTTCATGTTATAAAAACATGTAATGGTTGTATCATATTCCAAACAATTTTGCAACATTAAATAAGTAGAGTTCCACCTTACTGGCATATCAGTTTGGAATCGTCGGGGTTTGAGACCGTTTAATTTACAATGTCTCTTGAATTCACTGAATCTAGGATTAGAACTGCAAATCCAAGAAATTGCATCTCTGATGCGATCTATTTGGTCGCTTACCTGCTTTAAACCAGCATGTACAACTAAATTTATAATATGGCATGTACACCGTTGATGGAAGAAATAACCTCCATCTTGCGTGATATTTCTTACAACAAACAATGCAATAGAGCTAGTATTTGCAGATACATTATCAAATGGGATTGAAAGAATGCGATGCGTGATTTCATAAGTTTCTAAAACTTCCATTGTGACATTAAAAATGTTTTCTGCGGTATGTGCAAAATCCATAGGACGAAAACCAAAAATTCTTTTTGTTATCCTCCAATCAGAATCTAAATAGTGTCCCGTAGCACATAAATAGTCCTGTTTGGAACATGCATTCAAAATATCAGAAATTAATGCAACAGAGACACTTAAATGTTGTATTTCAGCAACTAAGTCATCCCTTTGGGTTTCAAACAATCGTATCAAATCATTTATAGTGGTGGTTCTAGAAACAGGTTCATATTGGGAGTTATATGCAGATGTGATTAATTCTTTAAAAAATGGACTCTCACCAATACTGATCGGTTGATCAGTTTGTGCAATGTATTGTGCCAAGCACTCTCTAGCATGCATGGCGTCGAACTACCACGTCGTAACGGACCCGTCTGGGTGCCGTTGAAGTTGTGTCTGGGTTGTAGTGTCTACCTGTCCATGTGCAGACATACATTTGTGCATATGCCGTCTCAAATGTTCGGTTCCCCCCCCGTACTTGTAGCATAATTCTTATGGCAAAACTTACATTTAGCTCTGAGGCCAGACGTCCCGTTTGGGAGGGTCATTTGGACTATGTTGAAACATTGTCACACATCTGATGTTAATTTTCTGGGCCGTGATGTTGGTGTAACGCCGGAACCAGAAGGTCCCGCTTGAGTATGGGTCGGTTCTGAAATATCAAATTCATCGTTATGCATATTCAAACCGTCCGGAAAATAAGGCTGCTGGTTAGGATCCATTATCTGAATAAAAATATGAGCACTATAGTAGTTAATAGTCAAATTAAAAATCAATATTTATTAACAGTAATCTTAATTTACTAACAATAATTACTATAACTAATACGACACTTACAATAATTAATTTACTGAAGGTCAGGCTTTAACAGGCCAGGGTCGGCCCATTTTTAAACCACTGTACCAGAGGTTGGGCTTTAATAGGCAAGGGTCGGCGTCTACTTTTTTTTCTCTGATCACAAAATCAGACTGGTCAATAATTGCATCATAGGCTCATAGCATTGACAGTCCCTCTTCATTATTACATCCTACTCTGCACCACCTACACCTTATCGAATCTTTTCACCTAAATCTCACTATCCCTTTATTTTATTTTCATTCTTCCGAATATTTTTAAAATGTGTGAAATTAAACAATAATAAATAAAAATTCACAAACTCCCATATGGACAAGGACCCAGAAAAATAACAATCTCATGTTATATTGTTATGGGTGAATTCTATTTGAATACTCGTAGTTTGATCTAATATATAAATTGGTCCTTTGGTTTTGAGATTTATCTTGACAGGTTCCTTTAGTTATTAAAAATTAGTATTTTGACCGTTGCTATCCAATTATGTTAGGGTTCCGTCAGACCATTAAGGGTATAATGGTAAAAGTATATTAAATTTAATAATTTCAATTAAAAACAATTTAAAACAATTCAAAACAATTCAAAAATCAATTCAAAAAACTTCTCTCCTCTCTCTCCTATCTCTCTCATGAGTCAAGATCTTCACACCCACACCATCCATTCTTCTTCTTCCTCCCCTCTCTCTCTCTCACGATCTTCACACTCACATTATTCTTCTTCTCACAGATCTTCTTCTTCTTACAGAACTTTTCCTTTTTCGTTAGGGAGGTGGCTGAAGATCTAAGGGCTTGATTATAGGGTGTTTGATTGATGTGTTTGGTTGATGGGTTTCTAGGCTGTCGTCAGGCTTGATTGATGGGTTTCTAGGTTTGGGTGTGTTATGAATGGCGTTCGGTGGTGGGTTTAGGTGTGAGTTTGGGCGTTTGGTGGTGGGTTTGGGTGTGGGTTTGGGCATTCGGTGTTTTGAATTTAGCTGAAGTTGTTGTGGGTGTTTGACTGGTGTCTGACTGGCATGGATTAAAGATTTGGGTCACGATTTCTCTCTTTCATGGTATTTGAATTGGTTAGGGTCGATTAGGGTTTGGTTGGTGGTAATGTTGGTTTAGTCAATTTGGTTTCTAGTTGTGGTGGTGGTGTTCTAGTTCATGGTTTGGTGTTGGTGGTCCGGTAGTGTTTTGGTTCATGTTTTGGGTGGTGCCAGTGGTAGGGTTTGATGTTCTAGGTTTCGAGTTTGGTGTTTATGATGATGGGGGTTTGATTATAATCAGGGTTCTGGCCATCTGGGTTCAGTTGTTGTGATGATATGAGTTTTTTTTAAGCATATCTGAGATGATGATGATAAATCGATGATGGTGGTGGTGGTGTTAAATAATTAAGTGACGGAGATGATGAATCGATGATGATGATGAATGATTTTGGTTTAGGTTGTATGGTGGTGGTGGTAGTTGTGGTGGTGACGGCGATAGGATTTTGGAATGGTGATTCAATCTTTTAATTTAATTTTTAATTTTGAATGTAAAATCTGGAATTTTTTCTAGATTTACTGAAAATGGTGTCTGATGTTGAATAGAAGATGAAGATGATATTAAGCTTCGTTAAATTGTTTTTATTTTATATGATAAATGAATGGTGGATGAGTGGTGATAAAATCAGGGGCAGTAAGGTCATTTGACCATCTGATCCTGTCAGATTCCACTTTTTAAACTGAAAATCTAATAGACGGACTAAATAAAGTAATTTTGAAAATTGGAGGATCAATCTATGTATTAGAGCAAACTAGAGGAACTAAAAAGGAATTCATGCTATTGTTATTTGTCTTTTTCAAACTTGAATCCAAACACCACCCATCAATATCTTCACCAGTCAAACATCTCTGCTTAGAAGTTTGAACTCTCTCTCCTCTCTCTAAACACACACACACATTTTCTCTCTCTAATACTCCATGGAGGGTCGGAGACGGGAGTTGGAGAGCGAGAGAAGGAGAAGACTAGGGAAGAACGAAGAGAAGATGGTGCAGTGCGCACCCAGCAGGCGCATGTTAGCACTTCCCCCGCCACCGCCGCGACCTGCGGCTAATCAGTTGAAGCTGGCCGCTGTAGCCGTTGATCTAAACGTACGGCTGAGATCGGCCGACATGTCCGTCACATTGCAAGAACGCGTGTTCAGACACACTAGAGCTCTTCTCGACTCCAACTCCGACCACAACAACAGCAAGAGACTGAATCCCAGTCAATTAGCTCTCTGTCTTAAAAAGGTATAGCTAGTCTTATGTATTAAAACTACGTCGTTTTTAATTGTATTTATGTACACTATCAACATCGTATTTGATTTTATTTTTAAAAAAATAAGAAAATAAAAATTGTTTGGGTACTTTTTCAGGAATTTGATTTGTTGTACGGACCGGCGTGGCACTGCATTGTAGGGAAGAGTTTTGGGTCGTTTGTGACGCATTCGAGTGATGGGTTTGTGTATTTTTCGATAGACAAGATGTGTTTTCTATTGTTCAAGACAGAGATCCGACCTGTT
Source organism: Dipteronia dyeriana (assembly GCA_032871835.1). Lineage (NCBI taxonomy): Eukaryota > Viridiplantae > Streptophyta > Magnoliopsida > Sapindales > Sapindaceae > Dipteronia > Dipteronia dyeriana. The sequence continues at coordinate 85,075 of JANJYI010000039.1, forward strand.
GCTGTTAACAAGTCTCCTCCTCTGTTACTCAAGTTTAAGACCAGTTAGTTAATAGCTTCATGAACTTCTTCCTTGTAAAAACACAACAACAACAAAAAATGTTTTAGCTCATGCTAGCTAATTAGTGTATTGAATTTTGTTTGAAAATGAATTGAAGGATTTATATTGATGTTCTTCAATGCTTAATTAATTTAGTTGTGTTCAGCTTTGTTTTTCTTTCCTCGCCGTAGTTATTAGAGCAACTCAATAAGTTCACTAAAAACACCGCAGACACCAAGTGTTTTAAAAAGGGATCGAAAAATTAATATTACCTTTTAAGGAGTCGTCGTAGAAGTATCACTGCATTCACAAATTATGTTTTAAAAAATAATATTTAAAGTGTGGAGATAAAAATACTTATATTATCAATGTTGTTGTGAAGAAAAAGAGGAAAAGTAAAACGATAAAAAGTGAAATCGAATTTTTACTTACATTCAAGGGGTTGTATTTGTTGAAAGTTGTTGAAAGTTTTTGAAAAGATGAAATCGAGCTTTTATTTACATTCGAGTTTTTGTTTTTCGAGATTTTAACATGTAATCGAGTTTTTATACAGAAGTTTCGAGTTTTTGTATAAAATTTCGGAGTTTTTATAAAAGCTCCTAGTTTTTGTAAAAGCTCCTAGATTTTATACAAAAACTCGAAGCTTTTATATAAAAGTTAGATCCGAGCTTTTATAAAAGCTCGGATCAAGCTTTTGTATAAATGCTTCGAGCTTTTATATAAAAGCTCGAAGCTTTTCTATAAAAGGTCGATCCGAGTATACAAAAGCTCCGCCGAGCTTTTATCTTAAAGCTCCGCCGAGCTTTTATCTTAAAGCTCCGCCGAGCTTTTATCTTAAAGCTCCGCCGACCTTTTATCTTAAAGCTCCGCCGACCTTTTGTAATTACATTTCAGATTCTTTGTAATTACATTCCCCTATACGAGGAGCTTGACCTCTGAATACGTCTGCGTAGCCCCACTAAACTAATTATCCAATGAAGATGTATTGATAATGTTATGATGTTTGACCTCCATTTGGAGGTCTGTTAAACAGACATCTATAAAGAAGATGAAAGAATAAAATCTTCGAAAATTTCAAAGTAAGAGCTGATTGAAGTACAAAGACAACTTTTAAGGGTATTTTGGACAATTCACCATATTATGTGCATTTTAAACATAAGTTATTAAACTTGTGACATCATCACAAAAAAAAAAAAAAAAAGGTAACAATCCTCAGCATTTCCACTTGTTAAAAATTGAGTTTCAATGAGAGTAATTTCAACCCAATACATCAAATATTACATTAACTTATCATAAAAACGGTATCTTTCTTATACCAATTTTTTTTTTCCACTTTAACATATCTTTACTAAATTTTACACTAAAGATTATCTTTAAAGGATATTCTCTAAATACATATTTATACAATACTTATTAATTTTTATTAAATGACTTATACAATAATAATTAATTTTATTTGACATAACAATATTATTCTTAAATAATTACTCATTTACTGTCAATAATTAATTGCACTGGATTAAGTTAAATTATTTTTTCTTTGGAATTATTATTATCAAGTGTTTTTATTATTAAGCTATGTATTAATTAAAGTTAACAAAGACACAATAAAGTCATAGATATTAATATGATCAGGATTTTTAAATATATTAATTAATAATTAAATTTAATAAATTCAATATGTATATCAATGTTAGTATTATTTTGAATATTACAATGAGATCTTTTTAACGGTATTTTTTTTTAGGAATACATATTAATATAATTAAATATGTGAGGGTTAAATTAGTAATTTTAAAAAAAATTAAACTATACGACAATAAACAGGAAAAAAAAAAGGATTTAGCGTAGTTCAGTGCTCATCAAATTAATGTAGCACCATCATTATTATTATTATTTTATTTTATTTTTGTAAATGGTGTGATGGTTTTAGAGGATTTTTTTAGTTTTTTTTTTTTTTATATATGAATAACGTGTTTGTTGGAGTTGAGCAAACCAATGACATCAATTTTTTTTATTGTGGTATAGTGCTCACCAAATCTCTCTTATATATATATATATATTACTAAATTTAACATCACTCATTTTTATTTATAAAAATTGTCGATTTAACTTTTTCATATTTAATTATAATAATATGTATTTTAAAAAAAATATACTATTAAAAAGATTTCGTTGAGATCTTTAAAATGACACACTAATATATATAATTAATTTATTTAATATACTTATTAATTATACATTTAATCAATTTAAAATTTTATAATAATTTAAAGATTTATTAAAAGAATATTCTTTAAAGAATTTTTTTTTATTTGTAAAAAATTTGATGTAACTATATTGGAGTGTAAAAAAAATACTCATTTTATAATAAATTGTGGTAATATTTAATGTATTGGGTTGGAGTTACTTTTAGAGTTATTTATCTACTTTTAGAAAGTTTTAATTTAAAATGATTATTTAAATGGGTTCAAAATTGTTATAATATCTCTCCCAATTGTTTTTGAATTTTTATTATAACTAATTCATATAGATAAAAAAAAACACACGCACACGAGTACACGACACATATTTACTATTTTTGTAGGTTAATGAAGTTTTATTTATAAAAAGGTTGTAATTATTAAAATGTTACACTTGGATTATTTTAGAATTTTACTTTCCCTTTTTTTTATAATGAAATTTTATTTATATAATGGTGGTAATTATTAAAATGATACACTTGGATTATTTTAGATTTTTACTTTTTTTTTTATCGGAAGTGCATTTGTGTATATATATATATAAATTTTTAAATCAGTACGTACCGATATAAATTCGACAATGCGTTGGTTGTGAACCATTAGATTTACATATTTTGACTCCAAGTGTATACACTTGTCAAAACTTCTCCATAATCAATGGTCCACATGCAACGCACTGATATAACTTATATCAGTGCGTACTGACTGGAAAACCACTATATATATTTCAAATAAGTGTGAACTGATATAAATTTATCAGTGCGTTGGATGTGGATCATTATATTTACATACTTTGACTCCAAGTGTATACATTTGTCAAAACTTCTCTATAATCAATGGTTCACATACAACACAGTGACGTAAATTATATTGTATGCACTAATGAGAAAAGGACTATATATATATATTCAAATCAGTGCATACCGATATAAATTCGTTAGTGTGTTGGTTGTGGACTATTAGATTTACATACTTTAACTCCAAGTGTATATACTTATCAAAATTTTTTCATAATTAATAGTCTGTATGCAACGTACTGAGGTAAGTTATATTAGTACTCGTTGAGAAGAAAATGAATATATATATATATATATATTGGTTTTCCAGTCAATACGTACTGATATAAGTTATATCAGTGCGTTATATGTGAATCATTGATTAGTGAGAAGTTTTGATAAGTATATACATTTAAAGTCAAAAAATATAAATCTAATAATCCACGTTTAACTATTTATAAATTTATATTAATATGTACGGACTTAAATTTATATATATATATAATAGTAATCAAAACTTTATTGTTTGTCCCAACCTGTTTGTCAGAGGGATAATAATGCAACCTCGATACATTAATGTAGCCAATCTCGTGGAAAGAATCTATTCATATGTGAACCTTTGCTTTTGCTTTGATGATATAAAGTCATCCAATCCATCGTATTATTTTGTTGAAATTTTACAGTAAAATAGTGTGACTTTCACTCTAGTATCTATAAATCTTCAATCGATTGTAGTAAATTTTACTCTAAAAAAAATATCCTAAGGGTCTGTCTTGTATATGTTTTTCGTTTATCGTTTTTTGAAAAGTAAAATAAAAATAAAAACAATGTTTTTGGTTTCAATTTCGAAAACCAAAAACGTATCTAGTAACATATACTGAGAGCTGTATTTTGGAAATAAAAATATGAAAAACACTTATGGTAGGTTATCCGAAAACTATAAAAAATTGAAATATCAATTTTACATTTTGTTTAATATTATAACAATTATAAATTGATTGAGTAAATAATTAACCAATATAAATTTTGTATTGTAATTTATAAATTAAACAAAAGTAACAATTCACAAATTACTTCAAAAAAACATATAAAAAAATTAATTAATCAAAACTAAACTCTTAAATTATAAATAAATAATTATAATAAATAAAAATATAATTGTATATATTATATTAATATATATATAATAATAATAATAATAATATATAAAATTTATATTATAAAAATATATTTTTATATATAATAACACATAATATATTACAATATTTGATATATATATATATATATATTATTGATTTATATAATATATTATATATATATATTATAATATACATAAAATATATAATATTATATATATATATATATATATATATTATTGCTTAAATGCTTTTAGTTCTAATTGGAAATAAATTATTCTGGAATATATATATATATATAAGAGGGGCAGTTTCATCATTTGAAACTCTTGTCTCGTCCCGTCATGTCCTAACCATACAAAACACATAACAATATAATTAATAGTTAAAAAATGATTTTTTTAATGTAAAAAAAGTAAAAAACAAATTGAAAAACAAAAATAAGTATTTTGTGTTTTTCAAATATTTCACTGTTTATTGTATGTAAATTTTACCATGCATACACGTCATTAACAGGAAGGAAAAAATAGCCAGGTGGATGCCCAAATGGGCATCCGGGAAATATCCTATAAGGCATCATTAAAGAGAAGAAAGCCCGAGTAAGCATATACTGAATAAAACCTACTCGGGATCAATTAACAGCACTCGGGATTGGTTAAATAACACTTCCACTCGGGCTCAAACGGTACTACTCGGAACCATCAGGTATTACTCTTACTCGGGAATAAATACAACCCGAGTAAGAACTTGGTGCTTATTTCACACAGATTGTCATTAAATACGTGACGATATCCATCAGGAAGGAATCCCAAATGAAATAAAGTATTAAATAAGAAGAGTCCTCAATCAGGAAATAACTTGATTTCTTTACGAATACTACATTCTTATAAGGAAACAAGTTCAAATTGAACTGCACTACTAGGATCCCACTCGATTTCCATGAGACTCCGAAACAGGAAAGAAGACAAATCGACATCAAGAAAGTAACCGAATCACAATTAAATACGAAGATCATATATTACTTGTACAAGGCAGATTAGGGTTCTATAAACATATAAATAGACCCATAATCTCGTCCAGAAAAAATATAGGCAATATAGCATACAACAATCACATTAAATACAGAGAGAAAAAAGAGAAATCGAGAGCTTGTAAAACATCTTATTCTCTTAGTGGATTTTGGCTAGGTTGATCTTTCAACCACCCGTGGATGTTTCTCCGGCCGTCGGAGTTTTACCGAGTAAAAATTGTCCTTGTTACTCTCTCTGCATCTCTTTCTCTTTGATTCAATAGCCAAAATCCAGTTCTTGTTGGCTTTTCTGGCATAATTCAGAATTCGACGTCAACAATTGGCGCTAGAAGGAGGGGCTGGACCTCTGAACTTGTTAAAAAACAATGGCAGGAAGCAGAAGTAGTTCAGGGAATGGCCAAAGATCACCAGGTGATTTCCATATTGGCAATACGTCACAAAATCATGCACCAAACACAGAAAACCAGCCTGCGCACCTGGCGGGGATCCAGCAAGTTCCTCCAACCAGCGGAGATCTTACGCTGCTTTTCCAAGAGGCCCTGCAGCAATTGATGACGGACGCAGCAAGGGAAGGGATTGATCTACTGGCCGCAGGAGCACATACTCCCAATCTTCCACCGGAAAGGCTCCGTTCAATGGTGGTGGGGCCAGGAATAACTATACCAGAAACCAAAAGGAACTCTTCCCCAATCAATCCAGCTGGACAGAAAACACTAGAAGAGGAAAATCACCAGAGGCTGGATCACAATCAAACAATACGAGTCAGACATCGTAAATAAGATCGGCACAGAGAACGGTCATCATCAGAAGACAATGATCAACACCATCGTAAACGTCATCATGGAGTCACACGAGGGTTCCGGCATCAGAGTGAAGAATCTGAGGAAAGAATGACAGTTACCCAACTGTTCAACCGTCAAGGAAGTCTGGTGGGTGACAGAGATGTCACAATCAAGAGCCTAACTCGAGAAGTAGAGAATAACAGGCGACAGATGGAGGCACTAGTCAGATGTTACGGCTGTAACGATCTATCCGACGATGATTCCGACAGTCCATTTACCAGGGATATTTTACGGACCCCTTTCCCAGAAAGATTCAAGATGCCGCATGTGGAGCAATTCAAAAAAGATACAGATCCAAAGGAGCACGTTAGACGCTATAAAAGTGCCATGGCTCAATATGCCCGCAGTGACCCCCTATTGTGTCTCAAATTTCCGCAAACATAGGGGGACACAGGCTCAAGATGGTTCGGAAGACTACCCCCAGCAAGCATCGAAAATTTCAGCGAGTTGAACAGGAGCTTCTCAAGGCAATTCCTGAGCAACGTTCACAGAAAGAAGTCGGTGACCTACCTCTCTCAAATAAAACAGGGGAAGGACGAGTCATTAAAAAAATACTTGGGCCAGTTCGGCCAAGCAGTATCAGAAAATGTCAACGCTAATGATGAAGCAATTATTGATGCCTTCACCAATAACTTGCAAAATGGACGACTATCCTTCGATTTGAGAAGAGCACGACTGACAAGGTATGCCGACATGATGGATATGGCGGGAGGATACGCTCTGGTCGAGGAAGAAGAGTTAGCTACAGGAGGAAGCTATATGCATGGAGGAAAGCCCGAACAGAAGAATACCGAATCTAAGGGGCATAATCAAAAGGAAAAACGAAAAGGGAACAGCAAGGAGAAAAACAAGGATGGGGGTAATGGGCCCAACGACGAACGGTCCACAGAGAAATACCAAGGCAGATATACCAATTACACCTCTCTTCGGAAGAAACAAGAAGAAATTCTAGCCATCTTGGAAGAAAAGAATATGGTGCAAGAACCTCGGCGACAATCACAGTTCGCCCGGAGAGATACAACCAAGTATTGTAGGTTTCATAAAGAAACAGGGCATGAAACTTCAAAGTGTTTTCAGCTCAGAGATTACATAGAAACTCTTATTCGGGAAGGACACCTGCGGGATGTAATCTTGAAAAAAGATAAGAGACCAGAAACCAAGAAAGTCAAGGTTGATCACAACCCTGGTCAAAACCAAAGAACCAGCCCCGAAGCCAATCAAGTAATACATACAATTTTTGGAGGACCTTCTATTGGGAGAAGCAACCGAGAACGAACTCAGAAAATCCGAGAAGCAGTAGAAGCAAGGAATAACTTTGACGTAAACTCGGTTGAACCAGACCCTAAAAGGGTAAAGGAATGATGGGACCCAATAGCCTTTACAGAGGCAGATTCCCATGGCATCGATGTTCGACCTAATGACGCTTTGGTTATATGTGCCCGGATTGGCCATAGGGAAGTTCGAAGAATTTTAATAGATAATGGGAGCTCAGCAGACATCCTAAGCGTGGCCGTATAGGACTAGCTAAGACTAGACCAAAAAGATTTACAGCATTTCCATACTTCATTAAGAGGATTTGGGGGAATAGAGGTCAGGTCACTCGGGACGGTAAAACTACCTGTGAAGATCGGAAGGGCACCATGCCAGAGGACTGTTCTGCTCGACTTCATGGTAGTTGACTTGGATAATTGGCCGTATAATGCGTTATTGGGCCGGCCATTCCTGAATAAAACAAGGTCCGTGACGGCCACTTACGCATTAATGATCAAGTTCCCAACAGAACAAGAGGTTGGGATAGTCAAGGGATCCCAAGAGATGGCCCGAAGAGCAAACCTGTCAGTATACAGAGACAAGCATGATGCCAAACAAGTGTGCACCATAATGCAGCCAAATCAGTGTGAAGAATCCTTATCATTCGAACTGGATCCAAGGGAGGGCTCGAATGATTACAAGACAGAATTGGTTGAAATACTACTCGAAGAAGACAAACCGGATAAGAAAATCAGGATTGGGGCCAACTTGGAAGGAAAAGTCAAGCGAGACTTGACCAATCTGCTTAGAGAGTACAAAGATGTATTCGCTTGAAGTCACGAAGATATGATCGAGATAGATGCCCGAGTAATATCCTACCACCTCGCAGTTAGCCCGAATGCCAAACCGGTAATACAAAAGAGAAGATCGTTCAATCCTGAAAGAAGTCAAGCAATCAAACAAGAGGTGGAAAAGCTACTAGCGACTGGATCAATCAGAGAAGTCAGCTACCCTCAGTGGGTCGCCAACGTAGTCCCTGTCCAGAAGAAAAATGGACAATGGAGGATGTGCGTAGATTTCACGGATCTAAACAAGGCATGTCCAAAGGATAGCTTCCCACTTCCAAGAATAGATCAACTGGTGGATGCCACAGCAGATCATGAACTGCTCAGCTTTATGGACGCTTACTCGGGATACAATCAGATCCGGATGAACAAAGATGATGAAGAAAAAACAGCTTTCACAACGGATCATGGTTTATATTGCTACACAGTAATGCCCTTCGGTTTAAAAAATGCAAGAGCTACGTACCAAAGGTTGGTCAACAAAATCTTCACTCGGCAAATAGGAAGGAACATGGAGGTATACATTGATGACATGCTGACTAAAAGCATCTCAGCAGATGAGCATGCCCGTGACCTCCGAGAGACATTTGATGTTTTGAGAAGATACCAGATGAAATTAAACCTAAACAAATGTTTATTCGGAGTCCATTTAGGAAGATTCTTGGGTTTTCAAGTCCATCAAAGAGGAATCGAAGTTAATCCCGAGAAGATCCAGGCTTTGCAAGAAATGACCTCACCTAAAACATTGAAAGAGGTACAGCGCTTAACAGGGTGTTTAGCCTCCTTGGGAAGATTCATCTCAAGGGCTACAGACAGGTGCGCACATTTCTTCAAGATAATCAAAAAAGGGAAAGGCTTGGAGTGGAATAAAGAGTGTGAGCAGGCATTCTTAAAAATAAAATAGTACTTGGGGCAAGCCCACATCCTCTCAAAACCGTAAAAAGGAGAAATACTTCAGCTGTATCTGTCAATAACCGAGCTTGTAGCAAGTTCAGTCTTAGTTAGAACAGAAGATGGAGTGCGGAAACTTGTGTATTATACTAGCAAGGCACTCGTACCATATTTTCAGGTACTCACAGGCAGAGAAGATAGCCTTAGCATCGGTTTCAGCAGCAAAAAAGCTGAGACCATATTTTCAGGCCCATACGATCCAGGTTCTCACAAATTGCCCATTAAGATAAATCTTACAAAAACCAGAGATATCAGGAAGACTTACTAAATGGGCAATCGAGTTAAGTGAATTCTATATTCATTATGTCCCCAGGACCTCCCTCAAAGGACAAGCGGTGGCAGACTTCATAGCCGAGTTCACAGAACCAAACCTGGAAGCAAAAAGACTGTTGGATAAAAGTTTCCCATGGAAACTATATGTTGATGGTTCTTCAAACACTCATGGCAGCGGGGCATGGATCATAGTTCGCACCCCAGAAGGAGATGATGTTGAATGTTCCATGAGATTTGATTTCAAAGCAACCAATAATCAAGCCGAATACAAGGCATTGTTAGCTGGACTCAGAGTCTGCATAGCTCTTGGGGAAGATGAAGTTGAGATATTCAGCGATTCACAGGTAGTTGTCAACCAGGTTATGGACGAGTACCAGGCCAAAGATGAAGGAATGATTGCCTACTGTGACATCACAAAATAGCTCCTCCAAAAATTTAAAGAATACAAGATCGCTCAGATCCCCAGAGAAGAAAATGAAAAGGCAGACGCTTTATCTAAATTAGCGTCAGCAACAACCTCAATCAGACCAAAGACCATTCCAGTTGCACACCTCCTTAAACCGAGTACAGCTGAACCTAAGCATTTGGAAATTTTAGAAATCTGAACACCGCAAGACGGTTGGATGGTCCAGCTGGGAAGGTTCCTGGAAGAAGGCGTGCTCCCGAAAGATCCGGTATTAGGAAAGCGCATCAAGTATCGATCAGCTAGATATACCATGATCGGAGGAGAATTATACAGAAAGGGGGTTCTCCCGAGCTCTCCAGAGATCCACGGAGGGGTTTACGGAAACCACACTGGAGGTAGAAGCCTGACGCATAAGGTACTCAGACAAGGCTATTACTGGCCTATGCTTTTCTCAGATGCACAGCAGTGGTCGAAAAGTTGCAATACCTGTCAAAGGATTGCTAACGATATCCGACAACCCCCAGAAAAACTCAGAAACCTCACTGCTCTATGGCCATTCGCCATGTGGGGCCTAGACCTGATCGGTCCAATGCCAGCTGGGACAGGGGGTGGAGCAAAGCATGCCGTAGTAGCTGTCGATTATTTCATAAAATGGGCAGAAGCTGAAACGCTGGTGCATATCACGGAAGCCAACACCACAAATTTTGTAAAGAAAAATATACTTTATAGGTTTGGAGTTCCGGACAGTATAATCACCGACAATGGCACTCAGTTTGATAACCAAAAGTTCAGACAGTTGTGCGAGAAGTATCATATTGCTAACTACTACGCGACACCAGCTCACCCTCAAACAAACGGGCAAGTAGAAGCAGTAAATAAAATTATCAAGCACACCATTAAAGTAAAGTTAGATGACAAAAAAGGAAGCTGGGTTGAAAATCTTCCTGAAGTATTATGGGCATATCGGACGACAACAAGTACTTCAACAGGAGAAACTCCGTTCACCCTAGCGCTCGGAACAGAAGTTGTCATCCCCATAGAAACATCGTATGCATCCCCACGGGTCAGGCTATACGATGAAGAACAGAATGTTGATACGCTACTACAAAGTTTGGATGAGCTAGAAGAAAAAAGGGAAAAGTCCCGAATAAGAAATACATCATATCAACAAAGAGTGGCTCGCCACTACAATTCTCGTGTTCGGATCAGGAAATTCCAACTAGGAGACCTGGTGCTCAGGAAGGTGTCGTTGAACATAAAAAACAGAGCCGCAGGATCCCTGGCTAACAAATGGGAAGGTCCATACAAGATCGAGGGGATAGCTGGCCATGGAGCCTATTGGATTGCTCGACCCAATGGAAGGGTGTTACCCCGACCATGCAATGCCCAATATCTGAAGATTTTCTATCCTTAATATATATATATATATTAAATATTCTATTCTTTTATTGGTAGGATAAATATAAAATTGTAATTTAAATCTGTCGATTTTTTGCAGTAATAAATAAAATTACTCGGAATTTCCGAAAGGATAGCATCTAGTTCGGGATTTCCAAAAAGGGATATGATAATAAGATCATATGGAAGCAGAGCATGATAATAAGAACATGCAAATAGAATTCTCGGGACCATCAAATCCCAAATGGGCGGAGAAGCTCGTAGAAGCATGCCAGCCGAGCAGGGTCAAAATGACCTTCGCGAAAAGGCAAACCCGATGCACCAGACTTTGGAAAAATGCTCGGGACGCTATCGGGAGAAATTCCGGTGAAATGCGTAGCTGTGTTGAAGCATCTTTTAAAAAAAAGAGCTCAACGATTAGGCAAACCCTTGCGCATAAAAACTAGGGAGACGTCATTGGTATTGCGTAAGGACTCGAACATATGATCATGGTGAGCCTTGATGTAACATTCGGGTAGCAACCGGGTATGAAACTCAAGTGAAAAACTTGTCTCAAGATGACTCGGTTAATAATAAAGAAGCCATTTTAATAAGATACTTGGCAATTGAAGTCATTCGGGTAACAACCGGTTTAATAAGATACTCAGTTAAGTTTCCCGAACAACGAAGAAGCCAGTTTAATAAGATACTTGGCAATTGAAGTTATTCGGGTAACAACCGGTTTAATAAGATACTCGGTTAAGTTACCCGAACATCGAAGAAGCCAGTTTAATAAGATACTTGGCAATTGAAGTCATTCGGGTAACAACCGGTTTAATAAGATACTCGGTCAAGTTCCCCGAACAACGAAAAAGCCAGTTTAATAAAATACTTGGCAATTGAAGTTATTCGGGTAACAACCGTTTTAATAAGATACTCGGTTAAGTTACCCGAACATCGAAGAAGCCAGTTTAATAAGATACTTGGCAATTGAAGTTATTCAGGTAACAACCGGTTTAACAAGATACTAGGTTAAGTTACCCGAACATCAAAGAAGCCAGCTAAATAAAATACTTGACAATTGAAGTTATTCGGGTAACAACCGGTTTAATAAGATACTCAGTTAAGTTATCCGACCATCAGCCAGTTTAATACAACACTCGGCAATAATCAGTAAAAAATAGACCAAAACCATTCAACTCATAATAAAATTGAATTTTATTGCTCCTAAAAGAATTGTTACAGTTCAAATAATGGTTCTTTACAAGTAAAAAATAAAGAATCAAAATTTTTTGCAAATTTACAAAATCAAGGTTGCGAGGACTTTGAGCCTTTGCCAATACTTGGATCTGACACCATCTCGTACTCACGAAGCAGGCTCTCATTAGATGACCAAGTAATATCATCGATAGTATCATCCCTCCACTGGCTGTAATCTTCACCCGGGACTGGCCCGACATCCGGGACTACACCCTCAACCGACTCTTGACTTGCGTAAAAGGTCGAGAGAGAATGCTCGGACGGAATCTCTAAATGCATAGGATGGGGCTCTTTGCCTTGACTACGACAGTAGGCTCTCCATTCCTTCATTTGAATCCGAAGAGATTCCAAGGACCGGTCCACATGGTGTTTGATTGACAACTTCCAATTAGCACGGGCCTTCTCGGTCGCCCTATTATTGACTTTGAAGAACTCGCCGGCCGAAACTAGCCCACGTTGAAATTCCCGAAGAAGTAGGGAATAATAAGCAGGGGATCTTTTAAAACGATCCACCCCTTGGATTTCTAGTTCCAACCTGGCCTCTCGGGAAAGGGATTCAACTGTCAGCACTTGGCGCTCCAAATCTTCAATTTTTTGGACATACGCCGACTTCGCCTGCTCCGCCTTCTGCTCGTCCTTAAGCATGGATTCTTCAGTAGAAGAAAGAAGATTTTGAAGCGATGCAACCTTCTCCTCTGCCAAAGATGCATTGTCCTCAGCTTCAACCTGCTTCGTCAGGCAGTGGTCGGCAAATATCTGTACAGAACCGACCTCCTGCTGAAAAGCCTGCTTAGCTCGAGCACGTCCCTCCTCACTCACCTTCAGCTGAGCCTTTAAATGCCTTATCCGATCTGCTTGACATTGCTGCGTCTGAACAAGCTCAGCAAATTCGGCCACCATCTGCAAAGGAATATACTTAGAAATCCGGAAGAAGCAAAACAATAAAGGAGTCAGAAATAACCGAGTCAGATCTAACTTACATAAGATGCGCCGTTGAAAATATTTTGGAGACGTTCGATCAGTGAACCATCTCTAAAACCGCTCCAGCGGTCCTCCCCGATATAAGCCCGACTGGAGGACATCTCTTGTAGCATATCCTGGGGAGAGAGGAATAAAGGAACCCCCGAGGGTTCAGCTCCCAAATTTCCAAACTCGGGGGCTGGAGAAACCCTATTCTGCCCCCAAGGATGGAGAAGGAACCCTCGAAGGTTCAGCAACCATATCTCCAACATTGGGGGTAGAAGAAGCCCTACTCGGTTCTGAATTGGCTGCATCTACTGATGCTCCAGCACTAACACTCTGGGAAATCTCATCCGTAACATCTTTATCGCTGGAGTCAATGAATGAGACTACCCGAGGAATTTTGAAAGGACGAGACGGCGAACTGACTGCCTTTCGCTTCTCACCCCAAGAACGGTGGAAGTTAAGATCAACATCAGAATCTTCCAACAGATCATCCCGAAAAGACTCAAAGAACTCGGCATCGGCGGGCACTTGATCAGTCAAGACGTTACCACCATCGCCAGCTTCAAACCGTCCAACAGGCTCTTCACCTGGACCCTCATACTGCCTCTCCCTATTTTCAGGCAGTTGGGTGTCAGTCGGCTCACCTTGGCCACTTCGACTAGCGAAATCTTGAGTAGAAGGCTGAGCACCCCGATCAACGCACTTGGGAATTTCCTTAGCGATATCAGTTTCCTCATCAGGCTCGGGTGGAGCAATACCCTCATCGCCCTGATTGGAAGCTTCCTTTCTACTCGCTTGTAGAATCGCCTTCACCTGGCGAGCTTGAAGACTACGTCCGTATCGAACACTAAAAAAAAGAAAAAAAAAAGAAAATGGAAAAGCAGAGAAATACAACAGAGGGCGCCGGGTTACTTACAACGCCTGCGATGACCCGAAATCTGTTTGAAGAAGCCGAGCTTTATCAAGTCATCCTCTTTGAAAAGATAGCTCTTGCTCCTCTTTTCCAGAGTACTAACAGTTGCCCGAGTCAACCGCTTCAGCTCTGAATCACTATAGTCGATTGTTTTCTTGTTCCACACTTCGGGGGAACAGAAGAAACGGGGAACACTCAGCACATTTTGGGAATCCCCAGATTGAACAGTGATATCGAGCCCGAGAGCCCCTCCAGGAAAAAACCAACTGTTCTTCTAAAATTTGTTGGATGTAGGGAATCCCCATATGAAACCCTTCTTTTTCGGGTCATCAGAAGCATCGACCCCCCGATTCACCTTGGCTTATTTGGGGACCCAACCGTCAGAAGAAGAAGATGCAAGGAAATAGGTCCCAATTATGCTAACCTGCCTCAGCGTAAAGAAGTGCCTGATTTCATTCGGGGAAGGCAGCTAAAGGTTCATTCGACTGAACATGTGCCACATACACATCAAGGCTTTGTAACTATTCTAGGCCAATTGAGCTGAGGTTATCCCTGCCTCAGCCAAAAACCAGGCAATAAAAGGCTGAAGGGGAAGTGTGACGCCGCAGCAAAGCATCGATCCGTAAATCGCGACCATGCCCTCAGGAGGATTCCATACGGCTCTATCCCCCGCAGGAACCAAAGTGACAGAGTCGGGCAAGTCGAATCGGGAGCGTTATTTTTCTATCTCAGCTGGCCCGACCACGTTCGGCTCAGTATCAAAACCACTGGGGCGAGTGTCAGAAAACAAAAGACGAGACGCCCTGTATACTTCATCAATGTCGCCCTCGTTAACAGTCTGTTCCCTGGTCTGAACGCCGCTCGAGCCGTGCTTGTATACCTTACTTGTGCTATGATGTTTACCCATCCTTCGAGAAGATACCCTGTGATCAGAAATATCAGAATCAGAACTAGATGAAGAACTCGATACAGGGCTGAAAGTGAGGTCAGGGTGAAGCCCAGAAACATCAACCTCTAAAAATGGAGGTTCATCTATTGGGATATCCCCCAGTAATCGTTTAATGCAAGACACTAAATGGAAATCCCCACGCTCTAATGCATCAAAAGCGATTTTAAAGAGACAATGACGCGAAGATGGTCCCATTAAAACTAACCTTGAATTGAGACTGATGCAAGATCTTCAAGCGGAGAATCGTGAATTTCTGGATAAAGAAATCTGAGTTTAAAGAGATTTCTGTTGAATTTTTGAGAATAAATCAACAATGTCTCTCAGCGAAGAATTTAAAGATGAGACAGCACGAAACCCTAAGATTTCAAAGCTGGAAAAAATTTATGACGAAACTCGATGACGTAGGCGGTGCTTGGGGAAACGCAAAAATCATTTCTCATAAATGATATTGAAAAAAGAAAAGACGAGGGACGCGTGTCAAGATAGAAAGTAGCCCTCAACCGTCAAAACTTTAAAATGTCGCTATCATTTAAGATCTTGCGTGATAAAGCAAATCGAAATTACAGAGTCACCATTAAAACGCGTCTTTATGACAAGACGGCTATTCTGACGAAAGAAAATCAAGATGATTAAAATACTCTTGCCCGAAATAAAATCTTCTCGACAAAAATATTTTAAGGGGGTATTGTTGTATGTAAATTTTACCAAGCATACACGTCATTGACAGGAAGGAAAAAATAGCCAGGTGGATGCCCAAATGGGCATCCGGGAAATATCCTATAAGGCATCATTAAAGAGAAGAAAGCCCGAGTAAGCATATACAGAATAAAACCTACTCGGGATCAGCTAACAGCACTCGGGACTGGTTAAATAACACTTCCACTCGGGACCATCAGGTATTACTCTTACTCGGGAATAAATACAACCCGAGTAAGAACTTGGTAGTTATTTCACACGGATTGTCATTAAATACGTGACGATATCCATCAGGAAGGAATCCTAAATGAAATAGAGTATTAAATAAGAAGAGTTCCCAATCAGGAAATAACTTGATTTCTTTACGAATACTACATTCTTATAAGGAAACAAGTCCAAATTGAACTGCACTACTAGGATCCCACTCGATTTCCATGAGACTCCGAAACCAGAAAGAAGACAAATCGACCTCAAGAAAGTAACCGAATCACAATTAAATACAAAGATCCTGTATTACTTGTACAAGGCAGATTAGGGTTCCATAAACATATAAATAGACCCATAATCTCGTCCAGAAAAAATATAGGTAATATAGCATACATCAATCACAGTAAATACAGAGAGAAAAAAGAGAGATCGAGAGCTTGTAAAACATCTTATTCTCTTAGTGGATTTTGGCTTGGTTGATCTTTCAACCACCCGTGGATGTTTCTCCTGCCGTCGGAGTTTTACCACGTAAAATTTGTCTTTGTTACTCTCTTTGCATCTCTTTCTCTTTGATTCAATAGTCAAAATCCAGTTCTTATTGGCTTTTCTGGCATAATCCAGAAATCGACGTCAACACTGATAAAACTGATTTTGTTTTTCATTTTGTTTTTTGATTTTTGAAAATAAAATGAAAAATGGTTAACAAACGCGAATTCGAAATTGATTTTGAAAAACAAAAACGAAAACTGGCTAAAAAATAGTTGCAGGACGTGGTCTAAATATTCTCATTTTCGTTGATTCTCAACAATTAATATTTCACCCCTCAATTAACATAATATTACGATAAGTTCATAAATTCATAAATTAGTAAATTAAGAAATTAAATATAATGAACTAAAATATTTTATTTATTGTTAATTTCTTTATTATTATTATTATTTTGCTTGAATTGTTTTTATTTATATTTCTTGTTTTATCTTATTAATGACATTTAGTAATTATTGTATTATATACTTTATTTTTAGTTTATTATAAATATTAATATAAAAAATTCAATTAAAACAAATATATATTAACCAAAAGCATTAGATAATTATAAGGATACAATTGTAATAAATTGTATTTAATAAGGTAAAACCGTAACTAAACAATTTTATAAAATAAGGGATCAAATCGTAAAAGGATAAAAACTGTTGCTTAAATTGTAAATTCTAAAAATATGAGGGAATAAAAAAAATAAACACCAGTCAACAAAGTTGTGCAATCTCATGTGGCGTAAAAAAATGGTTGAAGGTAGAGTGACATGGAGAATGGCGTTGGGTCAGAGAGGTTTTTTACACTACTTTGTTGATTGATATCAAGATTTGAGATTGTCTAATATTACCATTATGAATTAACTTTTAAGATCATTTTTTTTATCTTTCTCTTTTTACAAGTCTTAACTTAACAGCTTCATGTGTTATAGTTAAGTTTTGTTTGTACAAGAAAGAGTTAAACATAAGTTTTCTATGGTTAATTATAGTTTGCAGATTGTATTTATTTTGTCAATACTCAATACCAAGTTAAATATGTACAGAATAAAAAGTTTCAGAAAGATATTTGATTATAGAAAGTTGAAGATGAGATTGATTACAGAAAGGTAATTAATAAGTATTTTATAGAATTCAAATTTGTTCGGCTAGTAAAATTTATATTCGAAAAGTTTATCGTCAATAAAGTTCATATTCACTCATGGGGTTAGCCGCTAGCACCGACTCTTTCTCCAACGTGATCTTCAAATTCCTACATATTATTTACTATCGTAGATAGGACGCGTAACACTTTTGATTTTGATCCTCACACACATACACACACACACACATATATATGTAAGTACCAACTCTTTTTCCAACGTGATCTTTAAATTCCTGCAGATTATTTACTATCGTAGATAGGACACATAACACTTTTCACTTTGGTCCACACACACACAGATATATATATATATGCATGGGTCATGTTTTGTTTTTTGATGTATATATACACTATGGTATGCATTTGCTTGAGGACGGTTATAATTTGATATTCTGATAAGCCATCAATGTTAAATTGATAACAGGCATTACCAGTATATGCTCTATAAGGAACTGTTTCTTCATACTATAAGTCAGGAGGTGTAGGTCTGGGGTAATATGGTTTGGTATTTTGGTAATATCTGGTATAGTTATGGCTATCAGCTTTGTCTGTGGAGGTTATCTTTTGGATCATGTTTTGGAAGTCTAGGTCTTCTTCCTCACTTGAGGATGTTGGGATATTTTTGTCTAGGGTTTTGTACCCTTGATTGAGGTATGGGTAGATTTTGGAGTCTTTTTTCTAGAGCTTTCAATAACTTTCTTTCATCAATAAGATGGTCAAAGCATTTTTTAATTCCAGTATGGTCTGGGAACATAAGGACTTCGGTGTTTGGTTCACGAACTTTTCCTTTAGCTTTTTTGTCAGAGGATGATGACTCATAGGGGACAAAAACTTGAGGAGAAATTTCTTTTGGAATAAGGGAAACTGAGGATTGAGAAAGGTTTATGTCGATTTTTTCTAACTATTCTCCCAGGGAATTTAGGAAGAAATTCGTATAGTTGTTTTGTCTCATGACTATTCCTATCTGTTGTGAAGATGAGGGAATAGTTGAAGACAGTTTTTCGTCGAAAATGAAAAAAGGGGTGCATAATGTGGTGTTGTTGTCACTTGTTGGGTCTTCATTAGGCATTTCAATTTCGAAGTGTCTTGGAGGAGGATGAACCTGTTTTTCTTCTCCTCTTTTTGTTTTGTATGTTCTGATGTTTGATTGGCTGATAACAAGACATTTTTGTTCAAGGCTTTTTCCGTTTGTATACCATCCAAATAAAGGTATTTCTTGATTAAGACTTTTAATGTTTTCAATCCATCTCTTAGGGAATTGGTTTCTTTTGTTCTCATAGTATTTTTTTCTCCTATTTTTCACGTAATTCTTGGTTTTTTGGAGAATAGTAATCAGCAATCAGAATGTCATAGTCAATGTAGGGTTCAATGTCAAGGACATTTATGGTTCGAATTGGTGGTTCTGGTTCAAAAATTTCAATCAACACTTGTGAAGGGGTTGGTGAGGTTTGACCTCCACTATTGTAAGTGTGTATGGGCTGGGCCACTTGTTATGGGGTTTTTTGGACATGTGTCACATGGGTTGGGATTTCTACTGGTATTTCATTTGTGGGCTTTCTAGGCCTTCTTCTTTTGTGAACTAGATTGACTACAGGTTCAGATGTTTCACTGGAGTCTTCTGGATCATCGTTGTCAACTGGGTTTGTTGCAGGTTGGTTATTTGTTTGGGTTGCCTGGGGGCTAAGCTAGGTATTTGTCTGGCAATATTTTATCTGGATAAACTGGATAATGAATTTCTGGCTGACTGGAAGTCGTTTAAGGATCTGGAATGGTCACTGTTATTGTCTCGGATGGAAAGCCCTCTCCTAAAGGATATTCTAAGGGTTCCATCTTGTTCAGAAACACAATCATGTAGGTTTTGTTAGAACTCCGTTCACCAGTCACGCAGCGGAACTAGGTTTTAAAAATTTTATACATATCATATCTGTATCTGGGACCAGTGAACTTTAGATCGTAATTATTTTTCGGAACTAATATATACAATATGTAAACACAGAAAATTGTAATCAATATAAAGAGAAGAAGAAAATCTTACCAACGTTTGGAGGCTCCTTCACTTTATGATATGCTCCTGTCTGAACCACTCTTACCAACGTTTGGAGACTTCTTCACTTTACGATGTGCTCATGTCTGAACAACTCGATCTTCCTCGCTATCTCCCGAAACTGATAACTGCGTGTGGGCGCGTCACGGTCTTAGGAACTTGAATGGAGGGTGTAGAGAAATACTTGAAGAAACTCTTTCTTCTCAATTTGGTGTATTGATTTCACGCACACATAAATTGCATCTCATGCAATCAAAAACAAAAAAAAAACTTTGCTTTCGTCTTGTTTCACGCACCTTTATTTTGTTTATTATTTTTTTTTTGTGTATACTGATACACACCAAAAAAAAAATTAACTTTTTCTAAAACACACAAAAACAAATCACGCCTACACTTGGCTTTATTTATATATCTTTATATTCTTTTATATATATATCCTTGTTTGTATCTTAAACAAACACTTATATATGTGCACACACCAATTTGCATCCAATGCAATCTCTTGTGTTATAATTGATATATATCTTTTAATTATCCTTTTCAAATATATATAATATATTAAGGGTGATAATAAGTATTTTAAATTTAAACTTAATTTCAAATACTTAGATAAATGATTTAGTAAAATAAAATAATACTATTATTTTATCTTCACCTAAATCTATATATCAACTAACACCCTCAAATTAATAGTTAATTGATAATTCATAATTATCAATATAATTAAATAATCTAATTATTTAATTAATTTAACTATTAACATTAATTAATTAAATAATCTCGTTATTCAATTAATTTTCGAATATATACGTGTCACTTTCGTAACACAATTAATTGGACAATCCAATTAATTAACCGTGACCCTTGTTACCTAAATCGATCGGGCTAACAAGGGGACCTAATGGACCCACAGTATTTTGAGCTTCAATAATCCTCGGAATCATTAATTAAACTCTTTAATTAATATTCCTTGATTATTAACTCTGGTGTTATTCCACTAAAAACCCGAAGTTGTAATCTCTCAACTGTAGACGCTTTTACACAGACCGATACAACTTGGTGTCCATCGATATAGCTATTACATATGGTGTGATCCTCCACAGTAGTTCATAATTAGAGTTGGGTCATAATGTCTGTTATACCCCTCTAATCACATATATCCATTAAGTACCATTGATTCTCTAATGGACAATAAATCATATTTCCTCACGGAATTATGAGAGCGCTCATATTGTCCAAGCCCCGAATCAACCCTTAAGGGAACTACCATATACTTCTCACAAGAAGGAGTGGATTCCACTTTTGTGTACAAACCTTCCCAACCACAAGCCAAACCGTAATCCCAACATACGGAGTATATTGATCAGGAAATGCATCTGATCTCACCCATGGTATATCAAAGACTACGATTTAACCTGAAGGAGTCGATAAGACACTCAGGATTAAGATCAGCCATATATAGCCATCATTAATTGATATATATGAATCTCATCGGTAAACGGATCTTGGTGAGAGATTCATATAAATCATGGCCCAGTCCTATATGATCACATCATACAAGGTGCCTCCATTCCCATATCTCATATAAATGATTCAGGATAGAATTATCGTACATTACAGAATGGACCGCATCTATAGATTAACCACAAATAAAGTACCCAACTTTATTTGCTATCTATGGACTCTTTAGATTGCACATCTCTTACTGTATCCATCTGTATATGACACTTATATACACAGTTCGAAATTACATCTGACTATTTTGGATATTTAAATATATGCACAAATTTATAAAATAAATAACATAACAAGAATGAATTGAACTTTTCTTTTTATTTATTTCATAAATCAATTTACAAATTACATCTTTAGAGCATAAACCCCAACAGGTTTCTCATAGGAGGTTTATAAGAAGGTTGGTTAACTTTTTCCTTGACCCAATCATTTGGAAATTTGATATTTTCCCATTTGACTGGAACAGGTACTAGGACATTTACTGAAGGTGATGCATTGAAGTAAATGGTCTGGCCAGCCGTAACAGCAGGGGGTATATAGCTGGGGATAAGTCCAGAGGTTAGGACACGATAGTGGACTCTATAAACAAGTTTATAAGGACAGGATTTTTCTAGGAACTGATAGTTATGGGCATGGATATCAATGACAAGGCACTTTTCTTTGTGTTCGTTTGTGTTTAAGGCTATAGTGAAATTTAGATAGCATTGGAAGTATATAGGGGCATAGGTCAAAGGTGTTTCTGCCATTCCCATAATGGATTCTTTATAGTTTGTAATTCTTTTGTCTCTTAAATTGATTAATAAAGAATTGTTTAGTCCAATCTTTGATAGAGGTTTAATGCCTACTTGTACGTTTCCTATGTGTAAGTCATTAAAACCGATTTTGTTGTAATGGTTCAAGCTGTTTTTGTTTAAAAGATTTGTCGTAAAGGTACTGTTTTGAAATTTCACATTAATCTCTTTAGTTTTCTAACCCAGAAGGGTCCTAAAATCTGAAAGTTTTTTCTTGTATATGTTACTCTGCTGGATATTAGGCAACTGCCAGTTGATCAAGTCTTTGTCATCCCAATTTGTTTCATAGTTAGCAACAGATTGTCCAGTACTACTATTCATATCGTCTGGTTCAATCACAGATCTAGAACTACTTGCAAACATGGTAAAAAAATAAATAGTAAAAATCTTAGGTTTTTACTCACGGCCTGATCAAGTGGGATAAACAACCTATATCACTCTAGCAAACGGCAAACACACCCTTAGATCTACCGACTTTTGTACGTAGTAATAATCACTACTACTATCTTCAACAAGTCTCAAGGCACTGATACCAAAACGGAACAGGAAGATATAAAATAGAACACTAAAAACAATATAAAGCAATTCTAGAAACATATAAGGAATTAAAGACAATGGTCAGTACTTGGCGTTGTCTCACAAGTTTACTCTACCAGTACAATACTGGGTATGAGTAGGTCTGAGTATTTCAGCCGATATACTATAAGACCAATATAAAATAATAAGTCTTGAAAATAAAAACTTACAATAGCAATAGGAATAGTCTGACAACAAAGAGGTACAGGAATAAGTCGCAAGCTTTATTTATGAAGTTCAGAAATTTACAAAAGAGAGAGGAGAAAACAGTAAAGCTTCGCAGAGCTTTCAGAGAAAACTTAAAATAAATAAAACTGAACCTAAGGTTTTTCAGAAAACCTTTACATTATATATATATATATATATATATATATATATATATATATAAACTTTAACTATAGTTAAATGTAAACCATATTAAAGTTACTTTACATTTAAATTATTAAAGAGATAAGATTAGTCACGGTTCTCTTTTTGACTTGTCATTCATCTTTGCTTTTGCTTTTGTCAGCGAATCTTTTGAATTTTGGTCAAGATTGTCTGCCACCTTACCAATAGGATAAGCATTACGAGTCGTGACCAAAGTAAGTGGTGGGGTCATCACTGTCATAATAACTGTCATCTTCTTCTTCTTTGCTTTTTTTTTTAAATTGGTGTCTACTTGAGACATGCTGGCCATTGTCTTTTTCATTTCTTCTGCTATCTTCATGAGCTCGTCAGGAGTACAAGCAGTAACAATCTTAGCTTGATTCTAGGACTTAGCCATGAGAAAGTGTGATTGGCCTGAAGGTTTGTTACACAGTGACGGGTTGCCACTAAACCACTTGGAAACTTTGTCTTTTCCATGGTCAGAGATGTTCATTCCACTCCACCATTTAATTTTTACTTGTCTTCCAAAGTATGGGACGTTCACATTTCCAACTAATTTATCTTTAATGGCATACTCAAGCATGAGTATCCATGTCAGGTTGAAATGGACATAAAAAATTAATAAGTCTGGGAAAAATTCCCATTCTGCCAGGTCCAAGAAGGAATAACCTTCTTTAACTTGGCCAGGAAGAAAATCAATAATGGGTCCAAATTTATCTCACCATTCTAAAAATCAGACTGGTAGGTTTATTTGATTTTTTTTATCAAAATAAATGAACCAAGAAAGTGAATTTCTTGGGTTTTGTCCATAAAGAAATTTGGTCCAAGCAAGAAAAATCTGAGATATGGAAAATTCTGTTGAAATTACTTTTTGAATTGGGATTTCCACCCCAATGTTCTAAAGAGATGATTTTACAAATCTTTATTTTTCTAAAAAGCAGTTTTTCTTTGTCGATTTTGTCAAAAACATCTGAAATAAAAATGGAGTCTGTGTCAACAAGAATAAATTCATAAAAGATATATCTTTTTAATATGTCCTTAGGGATCCTGCCAAACAAGGGATTGATAATATCATCCGTAAGTTTTTTGGGTTCTCTGAAATACTGGTCATGCAGAAACTCATGTTCCATGGCAAAAAACCTATCAAAGAAAGGTTTATTGACATAAGAATATACTGGTTGGTTTATTCTTGGGAGATTGGACTGGGTATTTTGTGTAGCTAATTTGTCTTGTTTATTTGAATGTGGGCTCACCTAAGAGGAGGTAATAGTCTTAAAGGAACTGATATAAACTGATAATAGGGAAAAGGTGTTTGTCGTATGGATCGGGCTTTGACTTGGACTTCTACTGGAATATGGTCCAGTAGGAGGTAATTGGGCTAAAGGTTGTATCTGTGGGTAACTGGGCTGAGAAATTAAAGAAACAACATATTTATCTTTGTGACTACCTTTAGGAGATGCATGATAAGTCGATAAGTCGATAAGTCGATGCTTTTATCTTTAGATAAGTCGATAAGTCGATGCTTTTGTCTTTAGATAAGTCTGATCTTGTGGAGCCTCTGCCACCTGGGCTTCGGCCACCACTACCTCTACTGGAACTCATTTGTCTCCCTGCGAAAATTCTCTGATCAAAAAGTCTGGAAGACTATTTTCTGATCCTTTAATATATTCAATTTCAAAATCAAAAGCAGATATTAGGGCTTGCCATCTTGCAAAAAATTGTTTAGAGGCAAGGTTTTTCACATCTTTTTTCAAAATATATTTTGCTGATTGGCAGACAACTTTTAAAATAAATTTTTGATTGATCAAGTCATCTTGTATTTTTTAAATTGTCAAAACAATGGCTATTTTTTTTTGACATTAGAATATTTATGTTGGGTATCATTCTAGGATCCTGAAACATTCCTAACTAAACATTTTTTTCATTTATAATTTGTTTCAAAATGCCACCAAAACCAATTTCTGAAGCATCAGTTTCCACAATTTTTGGGGCAGTAGGATGACAGATAAACATACAAGGTAGTTTTTTAACATATTTCTTAACATGTTGAACTGCCTCTAAATGTTTTTGTGTCCATGAAAGTGGATTAGTCTTTAATCTTTGAAAAAGGGGTTTACAAATAATGCTAAGTTCTCTATAAAAATTTGAAATGTAATTTAAACATCCTAAAAATCTTTGTAACTGTTTTTTGTCTTTAATCTCATCAGGAAATTTGTCTGCAAAATCTAAACTTCTTTGAATAGGAACAAGTGTTCCTCTTTTAATGTTATGGCCTAAAAATCTGATGTGGGTTTGGAAAATGTTGATTTTGGGGGCCGAAATAACTAGTCCATGAAATTTTATAGTTTTAAAAAATATTTCTAAATGCTTCCAATGCTGGTCTATATTTTTGGAAAATATTAAAACGTCATCTATATAAACAATAGAGAATTCAGTAAAATGATTGAAAATGTCATTCATAATACTTTGAAATTCACTAGGGGCATTTTTGAGGCCAAACGGCATCACATTCCATTCATACTGTCAAAAAGGGACAGTGAAAGCAGTATTATAACGGTCATGTTCTGCAATTTGGATCTACCAAAATCCTGATTTTATGTCAAATTTTGAAAAAATGATAGAATCATAAAGCCTTTTTAGTAGGTCAGATTTATTGGGAATAGGGTATCTAATCCATTGTAAATCATTATTTAGGGATTTATAATTAATGACAAGTATGGGAACTCCCCTTTCTATTTCAGCATTCTTTTGAACATAGAAGGCAGACAGCTCCATGGAGACTTGGAAGGTCTGATGAGTTGTTTTGCAAGCAAGTCATGAATCTCTTTATTGCAATACTCTACTAAGTCAGCAGCCATTTGAATGGGTCTGGATTTGGTCGGTATCCCCTTTTCATTAAAATCTTTTGTATAAGGAAGAGTAACAATATGTTTTTATCTATCCCAAAAAGCATCAGGAATAGAAGAACAAACATATTTTTCTAATTTTTCTTTAAAAACTTTGATTTTTTTCTTGGAGGCTGGTCTCTTCTAATCTAGATTCTTGTTTTTTGAAAAATAAATAATCCTTTAAAAAATTCAATTGGGTTTGCTTTTGATTAAGAGTAGCAATGTTATTACTTAATGGATCAGAAGCCTCATCCCAAATGTTTTTATTTTTTAAAGCATTTAAATCTTTAACTAAAACAGGATAAATAAAAAGGAATATGATTTCCTTTCCTAGGTACTCTGTGACAATTCCTTCACTGATAACTTTAAAGGGAGATATCAAATAAAGAAAATGCAATCCCAAAATAACATTGTGTGATAAAGTCTTAACAACAATAAAGTCATTAGTATAACAAACACCTTCATTACAAACCCTAGCATTAATGAGTTTGTATTGAATGTCTAATTGTTGTTTGTTTGCTCCATAAAGAGATTCAGTAGTCAATTCCAAAGGGTATTTGTTGGCATAATGATCATCTTTCCACATTTGAAACATTTGTTTGATTTTTTGAAAGTTTTTGTTGTCCTTTTGTTTTTGGAATATTTTTATTTTTTATTATTCTTTGGTGGCCAATAGTTAGGAGTTCTGCCAGGAATGTAAGCCGATTCATGATAGAGTTTCATTCCTTTTTTGTTTATCTTATAAGGATAATGGACAATTTTGTAGTTTTCTTTTTCTTAGACATGGGGAGTTTATTAAAACCAAACTGTTCACACCACGATCCTAATTCTTTCATGGTTGTCAACTTTTGTTTTTGGAGTTGACTTTTTAATCTGAGATCATTGTAAAGTTGTAAAGCTACAATGTTAATTGTAGCATTGATCTCACCATAAGTCCAGATGTTTAGGTCCATCTGTGACCAGTTAGACCATCTCATCTGTTCAATCATTTTATCACGCACTTTATTGGAAAAGAGTTTTGGTAATCCAGAAATGAATTTCTCTTTCCAATAAGAGTTTGCATTGTCGGGGCGTTGTAAAACTCTTGTTAGAAAAATGTATTTGTACCATTTGAAATCGCTGAGGTTTTTACACTTTAAGTTTTGAAGTTTTGAAAATTCTTTTCCCTGGTTAATCTTAGGGTTTCGAACGAAGTGCATTAGGATGGTATAACACAGAACATCAATACCATCTGGTTAGGAAGTAGTCGTAGTCGTGGATGTGGAAGGTATAAATGAGGCTGGGTCAGTGGCTGATCTGGCTAGGGTTGTAGTGGTTAGTTATTTGGTATGGTTTATAATGGAAGTTCTGACATTTAAACTAAGGGTATGGATATATATATTTCAAATTTTGACTTTAATTTGTGACTTCGATATCCCTCTATCCATTTTCACTCAATCCAATGGTGAAAAAGGTAAATGAATTAAAGATTAATAAAAACCCTTGGATTGAGTGAAAATGGATATATATATATAATATTTTTTTAATATAAAAGGGAAAAAACGAAACCCTAATAGTCTCAAATTCTCCCTTTCTCTCATTCTCTCGTCGTTCAACAACACACACACACACTCTCTCTCTCTCCCTTCTTCTCCAATGACCCCGATTGTCGTCGTCCGTCGTCATCACCCTTCGCAAGTCGTCGCCTATCATCGAACGTCGACTGTAGCCGATTGTCATCATCGCCCGTCATCGACCATTGACCATTGTCGCCCGCTGGCCCATAGCCAATCGTCGTTCGTCTTTGCCAATAGCCGATCGTCGCTTATCCATAATCTCGATCGCCATTGTCCTCTCCTTCTTCAGTTCTTTATTGACAAAGGTGAGTTGTTGATTTACTTTGAACTCTCAAGTTCAATAGAATGATGAAGGTTTCTGGTTGTGTACTTCTGTGGTGTACCAGTGTTACTGTGTTAGTATGAATTAATGGGTTATAATTTATATACAACTATATAAGTGTTATTGTGTACAACTATAAGAGTTAATGCGTTATCGTCTCTCTCTCTCTCTTGCTCTCTCTCACTTTATTTTATTATTTATTTTATTTATTATTCCAATTAATTTACAATACATTATTAACACGAAAAACCTATTTTGTAAAATCGTCCCCTGATGGATGTGTATATCATTCTCTCAAATAAATGACATGTAAACATATCACTTCATGTATATGAGATAACTTCAGATTCTGAATGGGTTTGAAATCCCAGTTTCCAAATAATGAAGTATGGCTTTCATGAATATGACACTGGATCCAGAACTCTAAGTTCTCATTGGTTTTTAAAACCGTACCGACTTAAATATCATAAATCCAGAAACTTTATGTTTTATTTAGTCGGTCTAGCCAATCTCATATACTGCATATAAATAAATAATACAAATATTATAAAAAACGTAATAAATAAATCCATAACTATAATAGGTTCTGTCAACACAGCCGTAACCAGTCTCTGTCGACACAGCTGCAGCCAGTCTTATATATTGTGTATAATTAAACAGTTTCATGTGCATAAAAATAAATGATTTCAAATAAAAAAATCCATAACTATATATATGGGTTCCGTTGACGGCATAAGACATCTTGTTATACGGAACTAAATATAGATTCAAAATGTTGAAATGTAAGATATGACCATAAACATATATGATTTCAAATAAACAAATCCAGAAATATATATATGGGTTCCATTGACAGCATAATTCATTTTGTTATACGGAACTGAATACATATCCAAAATGTTGAGATGTAAGATATGTGCATAAACATAAATGATATCAAATAAACAAATCCAGAACTATATATATGTTCCGTTGAAGGCATAAGCCCTCTTGTTATACAGAATTAGGATCCTAACGAATAATGAAATTGGAAATAATATTTTATCCATTTCATGCACATCCAACAGGAAATTGTGCGTATCGTAAAAAGGATTTAAGATCTTAACAAATAATGAAATTGGAAATAATATTTTATCCATTTCATACTTATCCAGCAGGATGTTGTGAGTATCGTAAAAAGGATTTAAGATTCTAACGAATAATGAAATTGGAAATAATATTTTATCAATTTCGTACTATCTATCAGGATGTTGTGAGTATCGTATAAAGGATTTAAGATCCTAACATATTATTCATTAAAAAAAAAAAAGAATTACACATCCTAACATGTGTGTGTGTGTGTGTGTGTGTGTGTGTGTGTGTGTGTGTGTGTGTGTTCGTGTGTGTGTGTTAATAAAGGTGAACAAGATTTTATAAGTTGATATCTTATAAACTCCGACCAGGTAATTGTTCCCTCAGAACAATCAGAACAAATTGCAACAAATAAATCATCTGATGCATATCATAAACTTATGAACCTTTGAACGGTATTGTTATCGAGATCCTAATGTAAACAAAACTCGAGTTATGAACAAATCTACTTTCTTTAAATCAACTCTTTAAGAGTCTGATATATCTAAAGAGACACACGTTTATGAAATTACTAAATCCAGTGAAATGGAAGAAATCTCAACAGGGATACAAGAATATTGAAATTGAGAGAAATTCTATAAATCATATAAGTCTATGAAATGACTAAATCCATTGAAATGAAAGTAATCTCAACAGAGATACATGAATATAGATATTGAGAAAATTTCTATAAATTATATAAGAGAAGTGTGGAATTATAAGGAAACAATCATTGATGATACATTTTCATATACAATAGCGTCATTATGAAACTCATAATATCAATGATTGCAGACAAAGGTATGATTGACCTAAATAAAAGAAGTAATTCAAGTAGAATTGACTTCATAAGTCAAATATAAAGTTTAGACCAATAGTACTCCAGACACCTGTAGATGTTAAACTAATTGGATACTAATGGGTTTTTTATACGGAAAACGCAATGAAAAAAATAAGATCGTGAGATATGAGGCACAACTCATAGTTCAAGATTTCTCACATAAACTTTGTATTCAAAGTATTGAATAAAATCACATTCCGAAGTTTTGATAAATTTGACTGTCTTTGAAAAGCTTGAAATACGTCTTCTAGACGTAGCAATCATTTATCTATATGATTCACTCAATGCAGATAATTTATAATCCATGAAGAATTTAAAATGCTAAAAGCATATAAATCGAGATCTCGTAATCTGTATTTGATGAACTTACAAAAATCCTTATATGGATTAAAAACAATATGAACAGATTTAGATTTGGTATAACCGTCTCAATTAATATATGATAAGATAAAGATATAATAAATCATACTATATACTCATGTGTCTTCATAAAGAAATGAGAAAGAAAATATTGTCTCAACCTGAAGATCGAGCATTGATCAAATGGAATGTTTGTCTATCAAATAAAATATGTTGAAAAGATTATAAAAAGATTCCATATGAATATTACTCCATAAAGCAAGTCTTTGCTTACTCCCCCCAATCATTTATGATGTTATTTCATGAACGGATAAAAATCTATATACGTCAGCTTAGCAATCAAGAAGATTGCTTCATAAGAATTTTTGTTAGGGGGAGCATATCAAATGAAGTATATTAATTATATTGAGGTATGTACATTGTAGTCTTTTTCTTTCAAATCAGGTTTTTGTTCCATTGGATTTTCCTGATAAAGTTTTAATGAGGCAATTCTCTAAGCAAACTTAAAAATCATTTGATCCATAAAGATCATCGTAAATATTACATTTATCCAATTTATCAGTGTATATATGTTGTCTTGATCAAGAAGATCATTGTAAATATTACTTTGATCTTTCTAATTATCGTATATATGTTACCTTGATCAAGAAGATCATCATAAATATTACTTTGATTCAACTGATCAATAAATATCGTTGCTCAGGTTTTTATTCCACTGGGTTTTTCCCAGCAAAGTATAAATGTAAGTAAAGTTTTGAAGAAAACATCAAACTAATGACATATTTGCATTGTATTATTTTTCCCTTCAATAAGGTTTTGTCCCACTGGGTTTTCCTGACAAGATTTTTAACGCGACAATCAGAGAGACCAAAGTTTTGAATAGACATATGTGCACTATACTCTTTTTCCCTTCGATCAGGTTTTGCCTCACTGAATATTCCTGACAAGGTTTTTAATGAGATAGTTTTGAGAGCGTCTAACACCACAAGTTTCAGAAGATCATAGTATATATCGTTGCCGAGGTTTTTATCCCAACAAAATAAAATACAAGTGGTGGAACTCCAAGGGAGAGTGTTGTGAAAGGTGGATATCCACCGTGTCCCTAGATGTTCTACACAAGTTGATACTTGATAATATCATCATTCATTACTTACCCACTAATTAAACCAAACGACCATGTGGATAAGTCTGATGTGAGAGACTGATGTGAGAGACTGATGTAAGAGATGATGACAATAGCAAGTAGGCAAGTGGCCAATGTATATACAATCTACTCATCATATCATTTCAAAGCCTATAAGACCCAGTTTGGGAATGCTTTTCAAACTGCTTTTGGAGCCAAAAGTGCTTCTGATGTTGACCTAGGGTGTTTGGTAAAATTTCTGAGAAGTGCTTTTGGTGTCTTTTGGTTTCCCCCACAACAGAAATTGAGAAGCAATAAATTAATGCTTTTAGAAATCAGCTTCTTAGGAAGCTTAATGAAATACCAAACTTCTTATTTTATCCCTAACCTTTCATAAAACTTACCAAATTACAAAACCCTATTCACAACTAGGGATGACAATATGGGTCATGACATGACGGGTCAACACGACACGAACACGATTATTACGGGTTTGGGTTGAGTTTAAACGGATCGTGTAAATAATCATGTCAACTCATCTAACCCACCCGTTTAATAAACGGGCCGTGTTCGTGTTGACCCACCGTGTCACGGGTTGACACGATTAGTAAGGATAACAATGTAATTTCACTATTTTATAAGAGTATTTGTGTAATTTTAACTTTCTATATAAATAGAAAAGGAAACCCAGTCTAGTCTCTATTCTCCACCAAACCCTAATATCCCACTCTCTTTCTCTCATCTCACGACCCACATCTCTATTTTTTGACAAATCAGAAGAACAGAGACGGAGACGGCCTTCTCTGTATAACAATGTCGTTGCCTCCTCCATCTCCACCACCACTCGTCTCCTTCACGTGTCAGGTTAGGATTGGTTTGTGGGTTTTTATGGGTTTGTGTTGTTGAAGTATTGAATGAGTTTTAATGGATTTGAAATGGGTGTTCGATTGTGCTTGATTTTTCAGATTTTTATTTTTTTTACCTATTACATTTCTTTTAAAAATTATTAATAGAGTTACTTTTTTCCATGGATTTTCTCATCATATTAATTTCATCATAAACCTCTCAAACAGTGTGTGAAATCAGTGATAAAGATTGTTTTTTCATTCACCTTATTAACTTAACTTAGATCTATTTCCCTGTAACGTTTTATTCTGTTTTCTTTTTATAGATTTCTATCACTGTTGTATTTGTGTACCGACTTCTAGATCATGATTAATGTTGCATCCGTGTAAAATATTTTTACTCCAAATATAAAATAAAAATTCTTCATTTGACTTGTTATTTGATGTTTCTACTGTTGTTCATTATTTACATAAATCTAATATAATAATATCTATTTTTTTTTATCTTGCAGGTTTTGGACGTAGGAAATTTTTATGAATTATAAATTTTGTACATATTTAAGATACCGTTGGATTTTTATTTGGATATTTATTTAATTATATCAATTATATAATTAGATATGTATTTAATTGTATCAATTCCACGTTTTTATTCTACTAATCTTTTATTTATTATTGTGAATTGTGATAAATAGTATGAACAATTTAAATGGGTTAAACTTGTTAACTATTCATGTTTTTTAAATAGGTTATTTGACATGACACGATTTAACTTGTATAATAATCGAGTTATCCGTTTCGTGTTCATGTTAATCTGCTTTTATTCGCGTTGTGTTTGGATGAAGAGAGTCTGACCCATTTAATAATCGTATTTGGATTCATCCAAAAATAATCGTGTTCGGGTTGTTCCTAACACAATCGGCCAACACGTATAATCACAACTCCGGTAGCCATCCGTTCCTTCCGATCTTCCAATATTCCAATCCTCCAATCTTCCTTGTCTTAAAATCTGGGTTCTTACATCAAATCAAATCAATAATCATCAAGCGGCCAAGCCAAACCATCATCGAACAGCTCTAGTACCCTTTGGATGAATTCTCTAAACCCCCTCTGCATCCAACTCCGCGAGATATCAGACCCATCACGCTCCGACTTCCGGGAAGACAAAACCCAAGTCTGAATCCCAACCCATGTCGTGCAATTGTCGAAAATCGACTTTGTGGCCGATTCCGATTCAAACACCATGCCCTCAAAGAAAGAAGAAGTAGATCTGGGTTATTTCCATGGTTTTCTTTTATTTTTTCTTTTAAGAAAGTAGAAAAAGAACATCTGGGTTGGGGCGGCCACAAAGAAGAAATCTGGGTTTCTGTCATGTATTTTCTTTCCTATTATATATATATAATTTAATTTAATTTTCTTTGGTTCTGATGGCCAACAAAGTAGCAGTGAATCAAAAAATAATTATTTTTCTTTAATTTTTCTTTTTTTATTTATATATATTTCTTTGATTTTCTTAATTGATGATGAGATAATGATTGAGAAAGAAGAATACGAAGATTTGGGTAACTGTTATCTCTATATATTCACTAAAACTCTATCATAAAAGTTTGTAAAATAGTGGATTTCTGGATTTGCTCTACCATTTTCCATATTTTTTAATATTATAATTGTGTTTGGAATTGGATTGATGGTTATATGTGTTTGAATTGGATTGATTTACTGATTTAAGAAAATAAAATCAGATTAATGATGATTGGATTTCTGGGTTTGCTCCATCATTGTCCAGATTTTTATTTTAAGATGAAGTAATAAGTGTTTATAAAACTCATCTATTTTTAAAACATTTTTTATTCATATGGGTCCTTTTTAGTAATTAGATATAGTCCCAACAATTTTTTCTTATGTCTTATCGAATTTCAAATATTGGTTCTTAAAACACTATTAAAAATCAGTTTATCAAATATTCAGTTGATTCTTTTCACAATAAATCTAAAAGCAATTCTCCCACCGTAGAATCAAAAACAAATTTTTCCATGGTACAACAATATAGCTCTGTCTATAAATATAGCTCTCTCTCTCTCTCATTTGTACCTCTCATTTGTACCGTTACAAAATCTCTTAAAATTCAATGTATAAGATATAATTCTCTCGCACATCCCTCATCGTCTCTCTCTCACTTTATTTTATTATTTATTTCATTCAATTTACTATATATATATATGATCTTGAATTCTAGCTTTATCCCTTATCTTGTCACATAATCCATATATTTGAGTAGCATAAAATGTTATATCCGATCTTGAATTTCTAGCTTCATCCCCCATCTTGTCATATAATCCATATATTTGAGTAGCATAAAATGTTATATAAGTGTAAACAAAGTGATTTTACTGAAAAAAAATTATTAGCATTCATATGATTTTGTTTAAATTTTTTCAAAAAATTCACATTTTAGTTGGAAATGTGAGATTTTCACTGGATTCCCACGTATTCAAGCAACCGGGAGATAATAGAGATGGATCATATCACTTTTGTTAAGAATATGGATAAAGATTGATATGGGATCCATTGGGATGGGTTCTCTTACCCCACCCTTATTCCTCTAGTCTTCCCCAACACCTACCAAAACCCGTATTGAAGAATTGGAAAATGGGGTGAGGGGAAGCGCCTCTATTTGGAGAATTGGAAAATGCTTAATTAATTTATATATATATAAATGATGGAAATGTCCCTCATCTTATAAAATAAATAAATAAAAAGTTATATTTAGAAAAAAATCTTAAAAAATTAATCCTTAATTATTATTTTTTAAAAATGGATATGCATTATAGGCGGTGGAGAATATGAATTGATTTTTTTTAAAAAAAAATTCAGATATTAAATATTAAGTATATTTAAAGATTTTAAAAATTTAAGTCAAAATTCAACAAAAAAAACTCGACTGAATAACCCAAAATTAGGGGGTATTATTACTAACGTCCCTATTTTTTTAACGAATTATCACATTTTTAAACGTCTTTGTTATATTAATTATTTTAGTCCATTATTTTTTCAAAATACATCACTTTAGTCTATTTGACCAAAAACTAACGGTCAACTATAATAGAATGAGTAAAAATACTAATTTACCATTATTGTCTATTTGATCAAAAACTAACGGTCAACTATAATAGAATAAGTAAAAATACTAATTTTACCATTATTGTTATTTTTAAAATTTTATCTTTTAGTCTCTATAGTTTCAATAATAGCTGGTTAACCCTTAAAAAGAATTAAAATGTCTCCATCAAGATTTGAACCATGCTTAAAAGACACAAAGACAAACTCTAACTAACTAAGCTATATTAGTTCATTGATAAAGATTTGTTAATTTAAATGTATATATAGTTATATAATTTGTTTAAACTAATTTAAATCAATTTATATAATTGAAAATAAACTCATATAATATATATATATATATATATATATATATATATGATTTAAAATAAACTCATATTTAATAAATAATATATAAAAACATATTTATGAACATAAAAAAGAAAATAATAAAACAAAAGAAACTTAGAAAATCCAAAATATCAAAGCCCGTACATTTTCTTATTTTTTACATTTTTTTTCCTTTTCAAAAAATATATTATTTCAATTTGATAAAAAAATCCCAGAAAATCAAAACCCACAAATTGAAAAGGGAAAAAATCAACAAAAAAAATGATTTTTTTTTATGTTTGTTTCCTTTATTTCCTTTTTCATTTTCATAAATAGTTTTATATATTATTATTATATATGATTTTATTTTAAATGATATAAATATGAGTTTATTATTATTTATTTATTGATGGTAGGTTTTTTTCCCTTTTCAATTTATGGGCATTGATTATCTGGGTTTTTTTTTATCAATTTGAAATAAATAAAAAAATTGAAAAGGGAAAAAAATCCAAAAAAAAAAGAATAAAATTTACGGGCTTTGATTTTTTGGATTTTCTTTTGTTTTATTATTTTCTTTTTTCTTTTTATCAATATTTTATATATATATATATATATTTATTAAATTTGAGTTTATATATATATATATATATATATATGAGTTTATTTTCAATTATATAAATTGATTTAAATTAGTTTAAAATTTATATATATTTAAATCAACAAATCTTCAACAATGAAATAATATAGCTTAGCTGGCTAGAGATTGACTTTGTGTCTTTTAACCATAGTTCAAATCTTGATGGAGACATTTTAAATTTTTTCAGGGGTTGACCAGCTATTATTGAAACTAGAGGGCTAAAAGATAAAATTTTAAAAATAACAATAATGGTAAAATAGTATTTTTTGTTACTCATTTTATTATAGTTGACCGTTAGTTTTTGGTCAAATGGATTAAAATGATGTATTTTGAAAAAACAAGTGACTAAAGTGACTAATATAGCAAAGACATTTAAAAGAGTGACAATTCGTTAAAAAGTAAAGAATATAATGATAATACCCCCAAAATTAGTGCTAGAATACAAGCCCCAAAAAATATGACCAAAATTATGCAAAATCATCTCCATTTTTTTATAACTTAACAAGTGTTTTCTTTCAAATCTGATCTAAATAATGTTTGATAATCAAAGCAAGTACCAACTGGTTTTCCAGCGATCTTGACATTGAAGTAGACTTCATGTGTGATCTCTTTCAAGTACTCCTTCGATTTATTGGCCGAAACACATCAAAAACCGTAGATCAGATCATAATTTACATTACCCACCTCAATTAATCTCCTAATTTCACCATAGTCGATCTCGCAGAAAAAAATAATAAAAGATTAAAAACAATACACACGATCAATGAAAGTAAAAAAAAACATGGATTTTGAACCTCAAACGAAATCGAAGCGCCCAAGATGATTAGGATTAAGGGTGTCCACGGTTTGGTTAAATCGACGGTTCCAAACCGAAACCGTACAGTCAAACTCGTAACCGAAACTGTAACCATAATCGACGGTTATAAAACCGGTTGGAAAACGGTTTTGGCCCGGTTCGGTTACGGTTAGGGCTCCCTAAAAACCGTCAAAAAACCGACGGTTCGGTTTTATTAAAAAAAAAACCAGCCAATCAAAAGCTGCCACGTGACAATAATTATTATTTTTTTTAAAGGAAAAAACTGGTTTGGAACTGGAACCGAACTGAAACCATGACTGAACGACCTAACCGACGGTTAAAACCGTAATCTTAACAATCGTAAACCAAACAGGTTAGGCCAGTCATGGTTACGGTTTTATTTTCCCACGGAACCGGAACTGACGGTTTCAAATAGAAACTAAATCGTGAGCACCACTAACCAGGATCCATTTCAGTACGGTGGA
This sequence comes from Dipteronia dyeriana, assembly GCA_032871835.1. Lineage (NCBI taxonomy): Eukaryota > Viridiplantae > Streptophyta > Magnoliopsida > Sapindales > Sapindaceae > Dipteronia > Dipteronia dyeriana. The sequence continues at coordinate 122,596 of JANJYI010000039.1, forward strand.
GACCCTTATTTAGAAAAGAAAGTTTTTTTTTTAATAATTTTTATTATTTTAATTCGATCTCAACTATCCATCTTGATCAAAGGTGTCAAAGAAGGACGGTGGAGATCTTGTTATTTTTTAATTTTAATTTTATTAAATTAATGGTAAAATACCAATATTACCCTTGAATGTTTTAAACTTAACGGTCAATAATGGTCAAACCCTAACGTTAGAGGAGGTGAGTGTCGATTAATGATAAAGTTGTTCCTGAATGTAAAACAGAAAACAGAGTTTAGTGCAATTAGTTCTAAAAAAAATAAAATTGGTACTTTCAAAGTGGAAATAGTGAGAAATATCATATTTTTTAAGATGCGTTGCACTAAAGTCAAAATAGGGTTGGTGTTAGTTTATTTTTTTAAAA
>JANJYI010000040.1:0-25000 GCA_032871835.1 Dipteronia dyeriana
AGAGTTTCTTTTCGCAAAGCAATGAAAAAAGCTATTGAATTAACCGAGCTGGCGAATACAAAAGGCATTCAAGTACAAATTGCGGGACGTATCGACGGAAAAGAAATTGCACGCGTCGAATGGATCAGAGAAGGTAGGGTTCCTCTACAAACCATTGGAGCTAAAATTGATTATTGTTCCTATACAGTTCGAACTATATACGGGGTATTAGGAATCAAAATTTGGATATTTGTAGACGAAGAATAATAAGACTTTACATGTTTTTACATTATACCCAGTAATGGACAAAAAAAGAAAAACCCTTTTATTCTTTTTATGTTCAAGCAAAACAAAAAAAAGAGCAATTCTGCAATTCTAGAGGGTTCAATAAAAATTCGATTGATCATTTTATATAATTGCTATGCTTAGTGTGTGACTCGTTGGTTTTTTTAGGGCTAGGATTCAAAAAAACGGACCGGGGCCCGGAATATGAACTAATAACTATAGCACTAATAACCAACTCATTGCTTCGCATTATCTGGATCCAAAGAACCAGTCAAGATAAAGATAGAATATATTGGACATATCGTTGTAGCAACTGAAATCTTTTTTTGCATAATTTTTTTGCATAAAGATAAAAAAACCAATCGGATTATGAGTTGTGAAGTTCTAAGTTGGAAAGCAAAATAGAAAAAAAGTATGCGGATAAGTGGAAGGATGAGAGAAAGAGAGAACGGAAATATCAATGATATATGATTCCAATATGTAAGGTCGATGAGTCATCTCATAAAACACAGTGTAATAAAGCATAAATTCAATAATGATTCATGCATAATGCATAATTAGATGAATCCGCTTATAGAACAAAAAAATCAAGAGCCTCGAGCCAATAAAGACTGAGAAAATTGACTTAAGAAAAAAGGACTCCGCCGGAAAATTCGGACCTAACCATTAATCGAGAAGCAATGGGAACGATATAACCCGTGAATGCAGAGGATTCTATTGAAAATGAATCTTAATGATTCATTGGGCGGGATGGCGGAACAAACCAGGGACCTCCTCTTTTATTCTTTTATTTTGAGAGGTCATGAACTAACCCTATAACTTAAATAGATATGGAAAGAGTAAATATTCGCCCGCGAAAGTTTTTTTATTAGATTGATACATTTTTGTTGATCCCATATGATAAAAGGAAAAACAAAAGAAAGATTTTTTTATAACGATAACGTTATAAAAAAAGACATTGACATTATCTAGAAATGGAATACATGTTTAATTAAATAATATCTAAATACGCTAGACAAATTTCGAATAGATTAACGAATTGATTAATTCGATTCAATTTCAAAGAATCCTATGATTCAGCATATTATTCATTAAACACATGTATATCTTGATAAAATCTGTTTTAGTCATTTCATTCGCGAGGAGCTGGATGAGAAGAAACTCTCATGTCCAGTTCTGTAGTAGAGATGGAATTGAAAAAGAACCATCAACTATAACCCCAAAAGAACAAGATTCCGTAAACAACATAGAGGAAGAATGAAAGGAATATCTTATCGAGGTAATAATATTTGTTTCGGTAGATATGCTCTTCAAGCACTTGAACCCGCTTGGATTACATCTAGACAAATCGAAGCAGGGCGCCGAGCAATGACACGAAATGTACGCCGTGGTGGAAAAATATGGGTACGTATATTTCCAGACAAACCAGTTACAGTAAGACCCACGGAAACCCGTATGGGTTCAGGAAAAGGATCCCCAGAATATTGGGTAGCTGTTGTTAAACCGGGTAGAATACTTTATGAAATGGGTGGAGTAGCCGAAAATATAGCTAGAAAGGCTATTTCAATAGCGGCGTCCAAAATGCCTATAAGAACTCAATTCATTATTTCTGGATAGAAATGTAGAACCAAAGGAAAGAGGTCTTGGGTATAAAAAAACAATTGCAGGGGTTTCTTTCTTTTTTTTTTTTTTTACTTCGTCCTTTGCTTTATTTTACATTAAAAAAACGGATTCAAAAAAAAAAAATGATATGATTCAACCTCAAACCCATTTGAATGTAGCAGACAATAGCGGGGCACGAGAATTGATGTGTATTCGAATCATAGGAGCTAGTAATCGCCGATATGCTCATATTGGTGACGTTATTGTTGCTGTGATAAAGGAAGCAGTACCAAATACGCCTCTAGAAAGATCAGAAGTTATCAGAGCTGTAATTGTACGTACTTGTAAAGAACTCAAACGCGATAACGGTATAATAATACGATATGATGACAATGCTGCAGTTGTCATCGATCAAGAAGGAAATCCAAAAGGAACCCGAATTTTTGGCGCGATCACCCGGGAATTGAGACAGTTAAATTTTACTAAAATAGTTTCATTAGCGCCTGAGGTATTATAATATGAGACCGTGAGATAGTGATAGTATTTAAATAAAATAGATAAATTAGTAGATTATGTCTCACGCATATACTTTTAAGAATTTTCTTTAATAATTTTTATAAAAAAAAAAACATGCTGATTATATCCAAATTAGGAAGCAACAATAATTTGAGTTTATCATGGGTAAGGACACTATTGCTGACATAATAACTTCTATACGAAATGCTGACATGGATCGAAAGGGAACGGTTCGAATAGCATCTACTAACATGACCCAAAACATTGTTAAAATACTTTTACAAGAGGGTTTTCTCGAAAACGTAAGGAAACTTGTAGAAAATAACAAATATTTTTTGGTTTTAACCCTACGACATAGAAGGAATAGGAAAGGACCATATAGAACTCTTTTAAATTTAAAACGAATAAGTCGCCCTGGTCTCCGAATCTATTCTAACTATCAACGAATTCCTAGAATTTTAGACGGGATGGGGATTGTAATTCTCTCTACTTCTCGGGGTATAATGACAGACCGAGCAGCTCGGCTAGAAGGAATCGGCGGAGAAATTTTGTGCTATATATGGTAAATTTTCTGCTATCCGAATTGTATCTGTAACTCCCTGTTTGTGAAAAAAACGAAAAAAAAAGCCAAGTTGTCTAATATCACGCCTTCCTACATTAGTTGATACTTCAAGGAGGGTTTGTCTGGAATAAAAGAAGAAAAATGGGTTCATGAAGGTTTAATTACTGAATCACTTCACAATGGTATGTTCGGGGTTCGTTTAGATAATGAAGTCAGATTCTAAGTTCTGTTTCGGGAAGGATCCGACACTCTTTTATACATATACTACCAGGAGATAGAATCAAAATTGAAGTAAGTCGTTATGATTCAAACGGGGGGGAGCGGAGAATTTCTAGACTCCACATTCGAATGTTTCGGTGGTTTTTCAAGATTCTTTTCATGAGGATCCAATTCACGGTTCAAAAATTGCAAGAAACTTATTTTCTTCCAATCAGTAAAGTGGATTCGAAATTAAGTTAAGGAATAACAATTATGAAAATAAGAGCCTCCGTTCGTAAAATTTGTGAAAAATGCCGACTGATCCGTAGAAGGGGGCGCATTATAGTAATTTGTTCCAACCCGAGACATAAACAAAGACAGGGATAATCTTTCGAAAAGGGACTCTCTAAAGGAACCGATAAACAAATGAAAATAAAAGATCTGTTTTGACATGAAATGGATATATCCATATATCTCTGACTTATATTTCGGAAATGATAAAATATGGCAAAATCTATACCAAGAAGTGGTTCACGTAGGACTGGACGTGTGGGTTCACGTAAAAGTGCACGGCGAATACCAAAGGGCGTTATTCATGTTCAAGCAAGTTTCAACAACACCATTGTGACAGTTACAGATGTACGGGGTCGGGTTATTTCTTGGTCCTCCGCCGGTACTTGTGGATTCAGGGGTACAAGAAGAGGGACACCTTTTGCTGCTCAAACCGCAGCAGGAAATGCTATTCGAGCAGTAACAGATCAAGGTATGCAACGAGCAGAAGTCATGATAAAAGGTCCGGGTCTCGGAAGAGATGCAGCATTACGCGCTATTCGTCGAAGTGGTATACTTTTAAGTTTCGTAAGGGATGTAACCCCTATGCCACATAATGGCTGCAGACCCCCTAAAAAAAGGCGAGTGTAGAAATAAACATTGAAGAGATTTCAAGAGAAATAAATGACTCAAAAATCTGACAAATAATATTACTATGGTTCGAGATAAATTAAAAGTATCTACTCGGACACTACAGTGGAAATGTGTTGAATCAAGAGCAGACAGTAAGCGTCTTTATTATGGACGCTTTATTTTGTCTCCACTTATGAAAGGTCAAGCCGACACAATAGGCATTGCGATGCGAAGAGCTTTGCTTGGAGAAATAGAAGGAACATGTATTACACGCGCAAAATCTGAGAAAATCCCGCATGAATATTCTACCATAGTAGGTATTCAAGAATCAGTACATGAAATTTTAATGAATTTGAAAGAAATTGTATTGAGAAGTAATCTATATGGAACTCGTGACGCGCTTATTTGTGTCAAAGGTCCTGGATATGTAACTGCTCAAGACATCCTCTTACCACCTTCTGTGAAAATCGTTGATAATACGCAGCATATAGCTAACCTAACGGAACCAACTGATTTTTGTATTGGATTACAAATTGAAAGGAATCGAGGATATAATATAAAAACCCCAAATAACTTTCAAGACGGAAGTTATCCTATAGATGCTATATTCATGCCTGTTCGAAACGCGAATCATAGTATTCATTCTTATGGAAACGGAAATGAGAAACAAGAGATCCTTTTTTTAGAAATATGGACAAATGGAGGTTTAACTCCTAAAGAAGCACTTCATGAAGCGTCCCGGAATTTGATTGATTTATTTATTCCCTTTCTCCAGTCGGCAGAAGAAAACTTACATTTAGAGAACAATCAATACAAGGTTTCTTTACCCTATTTGACTTTTCACGATAGGGTTGCTAAACTAAAGAAAAAGAAAAAAGAAATAGCATGGAAATCCATTTTTATTGACCAATCAGAATTGTCTCCCAGGATCTATAATTGTCTCAAAAAGTCCAATATACATACATTATTAGACCTTTTGAATAACAGTCAAGAAGACCTTATGAAAATTGAGCATTTTCGCATAGAAGATGTAAAACGGATATTGGGCATTTTAGAAAAGAAATAGAAAAGCACTTAACAATTTATTTACCTAAAAGCAAAATAAAATAAATTGGAAATCAATTGAATTGAATTTAGTTCATTTTTTTCTTAAAAATAAATTGCACCTTTAGCACAATCTATCCATTCGGACCGGAATTGAATTGAATATGAAGTATCTAGGGAGAATCCACTTTGACTCTGAAGCGACTACTCCCTAGATACGCACATTATGATATTTTACAATGGAATAAAGTTAAAAAAGACCTAAAGTTAGGGATTTATCAATAGGTAATGTTGCTCCAATACCCAAGAACAAGGCCGCTGCGGTACCAATCAAAAAGACGGTTGTCGCTACTGGGCGGCGAAATGGATTTTGGAATTTATTAACATTTTCTAAAAAAGGTACTGTTAATAATCCAGCGGGTACTGAAACCATTAAAAGAACGCCCAAAAGTTTGTTGGGTACTGTACGAAGTATTTGAAATACGGGAAAGAAATACCATTCGGGTAATATTTCCAAAGGGGTTGCAAACGGATCCGCGGGTTCACCAATCATTGATGGTTCTAGAACCGCTAAGCCTACATTACATGCAATAGTACCGAGAATTACTACTGGAAAAATATATAAAAGATCGTTGGGCCATGCGGGTTCTCCGTAATAATTATGACCCATACCTTTAGCCAACTTAGCTCTTAATACAGGATCATTCAAGTCAGGTTTTTTTGTTATTGGGATAGGTGAATTCTTATAGATCCATCCCCCCAAAGAGCCGGACATGATAATTTTTCATCATCCGGCTCGAGCAAGAATCCACCGAACTAAACGGATCCATATAAAAAGATATATATATATATATCTTTTTTAGAAAAGCTATATTTAGCCATATCCACACATATATGAATAATTCGATTTCTGGATTCCATTTTACGAAGTTGCAACCATCCATTGCAAAGAATTAAGTTCTTACAGGTAAATGCTCCATACCCAAGTAGGCTTCCAATATTGATCATAATCAAGAGCTTTCTGGGTTGTCTCAGCCCTTGCGATTCACCCTTATCCCCACAAAAAAATGGATCGAGTGATATTTTTTTTTTTCGCGTACAAAGGATTTGCTTGTTACTAATATAGTCTAGCCGCTGCTCTTCTTTAGATCCTTTGTTTCACTCCGATAGGATCATAAAACGGATCGATGCAAAAGAAATGAATGCATTTCCATACTATTAAGTAAGTAAAATAACTCAAAAAATCGGGATTATGCCACATCACTTATTCTACTGGATTTTACGGAGCCTATTCATGCACGGCATGCTTCGGTCTGATCATAGAAAAGATTCTCTTCAAGCGAACCCAGCCCATCCTCTCTATAGGGCGGCGGTTGGAATAAAGACACATTTTTTTGTGAATTTCAATGTAGCAGATAAAGGCATACTTCTGCACGGCCCAATCAAAAGTTCAAGTCACACACTCCCATAATCCATTTTCTCTTCGGAGAATTCCCTTCAACTATTCATTCATGTCAAATAAATAATACAATATTGTGGAGTTGAGGGGAAATTTCAAAATACATGTCTTATTCTTTGTCAATAATCCATATTTGTAGCAATGAAATATTATTGTTCCTCCCCCAAGTAATAAAAAAAATGATTGATTACAAATCTCTCTATATTCTTTATAAAGGACCAGAAATACCTTGCTTACGTATCATTAGGAAATGCATTAACATAAATACGGCAGTAAGAAGAGGTAATACAAACGTGTGTAAACTATAAAAACGCGTCAAGGTGGACTGTCCTACACTAGCACTTCCACGTAATAACTCTACCAAAGGCGATCCTATTACCGGAATCGCTTCCGGTACGCCTGTTACTATTTTTACTGCCCAATACCCAATTTGGTCCCAGGGTAAAGAATAACCTGTTACACCAAAGGATGCGGTCAATACAGCCAGAACCACACCTGTAACCCAAGTCAATTCGCGAGGTTTTTTAAAACCACCAGTGAGATACACACGAAATACGTGCAGGATTATCATTAGGACCATCATACTTGCTGACCATCGATGAACTGATCGGATTAACCAACCAAAGTTAGCTTCCGTCATTATGTATTGAACAGAAGCAAAAGCCTCAGTAACGGTCGGACGGTAGTAAAAAGTCATAGCAAACCCTGTAGCGACTTGTACTAAAAAACAAGTAAGCGTAATTCCTCCTAGACAATAAAATATGTTGACATGAGGAGGAACGTATTTACTAGTTATATCATCTGCAATCGCCTGAATCTCGAGACGCTCTTCGAACCAATCGTAGACTTTATTGAGATAGGTAAACCAAGGGGACTCCCCCTCTGAGAACCGTATATGAGAATTTCATCTCGTACAGCTCAAACAAAAAAACCAAAAACTGGTTAAAAGAGGTATGGAATAGAAAATTGGAAACTTCTTAATCTTTTGATTCAATTTTCGCTAAAAATACGAAAGAGTAATAAATAAGAAAGCTCTTCTTTTTTTGTTATAATTAGAATGTCAAAAAATCAAGTGGGCTCACTTGTCTTTCTGTTGATCGTTCCAGGCCTCTTGAATCTTCTATTTCCCTATTTTTTTTCTTTCATTTGTTATTTGAATTTGTATGTAATGTAGCTTTACTTTTGTTTTCTTTATTATTGATAGGAATTTTCTTGTTAAGACCCTAGGAATCAATTGAAACCTTAAATTCATACTAGAACCACGATGATTCAATAAAACCTTCAAGCTAAGTCAAGGATTCCCTGAGTAAGAACCATTGGATCATCATTTATTCAACGAGTAGAATCGATATAATGACTAAAACTAGAAAGAAAAGTTTGTTTTTTGAGCAAAATCAAAGCAGAAATGAGAATTTGAAAGAAGAAAACTCTTTCAATTTCAAACCTTTTTCTTTGGAAAAATTGGAGGAATCCGGCCACGAGGTCTGAATATTAAGTATGAATCATAGTTCAAATACTTCGTGATCTATTTCATATATTCCGTGCTCCAGATACTAGAATGAATATCCGACGGGGTAAAACCATCTCTATCAAGACGACAGACCCACTCTCTGTACTCTCAATAGGATCAATTATAACAAGTCACACACTCATATTCCGGAAATACAGAAACACAAAAATTTCGCGGTCGAACTACCAAAAAAGAATAAGCTAAAATAAAAAGCCGAGGCCTAAATGCATCGTTTTTTTTATTTTTATTTAAAAGCAAGGGTTCTTATAAATCTAATTCAGTGAAATTCCGTCCAGTAAAACGGAAGAATTATAAATCTCCAAAATAATAGATAGGAATACCGCAAATAGAGCCATTGCGACACCCATCAAAGGAGTAGTTCCCCATCCAGGAGCTACTTTACCATATTCCGAATTCAATGGTTTCAATAAAGCCCCTACAGACGTCCGTCTTGGACCAGATCTAGAACTACCCTCAACAGCTTGTGCAGCCATAAATCCTATTTTGTATTCATTGAGATCTGTTGACTTTGTATACCATTCCGTTGTAAATAAACAATCTTATCATAGATCCATTGTGGTCTTGAAATTATATAATAATGGAAACAGCAACCCTAGTCGCCATCTCTATATCTGGATTACTTGTAAGTTTTACTGGGTACGCCTTATATACTGCTTTTGGGCAACCCTCTCAACAACTAAGAGACCCGTTCGAAGAGCACGGGGACTAGTTGAAGTAATGAGCCTCCCAATATTGGGAGGCTCATTACTTCAATTCAGATAATGAAAAATCATTTCATTTTTTAGTTGGAACTTTAGGTGGTTCGCGAAAAAAGATAGCGAAAAAAATGATCCCTAGAGTCGAGACTAAGAGGAATGTATAAACCAATGCTTCCATAAATTTGATCGCGGTTTACAATTATAGCTTCCATACCTGTTTATTGGGGATCATCTCCCCGATTAAAGAAAAAAGAAAAAAAAAAAAATCAAAGAAAAGGCGAAAGGGCGGAGATTTAAATCCAGACTTTTTCAGTACCCTATGTAAAATCACAAAGAGAAAATAGAAGTGAGAAGCAAAAAATAACAGAGCAATGCTGCATCAGACTACTTGTCTTCTTGTAGTTGGATCTCCAAGTTTTTGGAATGCTCCAAATTCCACTTGAGCATCCAAATCTGGGTCAATACCAGCAAAAACATCTCTGAATAAGGTTCTAGCACCATGCCAAATGTGCCCGAAGAAGAAGAGCAGAGCAAAGGAAGCATGTCCAAAAGTAAACCAACCTCTTGGACTGCTACGAAAAACACCATCGGATTTCAAAGTAGCACGATCTAATTCAAAAATTTCACCCAATTGGGCACGTCTAGCATATTTTTTCACAGTTGCAGGATCACTATAACTCACTCCGTTCAGTTCGCCACCATAGAACTCAACGGTTACACCTACTTGTTCGACACTATACTTCGATTCTGCCCTTCTAAAGGGAACATCGGCTCTAACAATTCCATCTCCGTCTACCAAAACAACTGGAAATGTTTCAAAAAAAGTAGGCATGCGACGTACAAAAAGTTCACGCCCTTCTTTATCTCTAAAGATAGGATGTCCTAACCACCCGACAGCTATTCCATCTCCGTTATCCATTGAACCCGCTCTGAATAATCCCCCTTTCGCTGGATTATTTCCGATGTAATCATAAAAAGTTAATTTTTCAGGAATTTTAGACCAAGCCTCTGATAAACTTTGATTTTCGGCTAGTCCAGCGCTAACCCTTCGATATATTTCTTGCTGAAAGTATCCCTGATCCCATTGATAACGGGTGGGACCAAATAATTCGATAGGAGTAGTTGCTGAACCATACCACATAGTTCCAGCAACAACAAAAGCTGCAAAAAAGACAGCAGCGATACTGCTGGAAAGAACGGTTTCAATATTGCCCATACGTAATCCTTTATATAGACGTTGGGGCGGGCGGACACTAAGATGGAATAAGCCTGCTAATATGCCCAATGTCCCTGCTGCAATATGATGAGAGGCTATTCCTCCTGGAACAAAGGGATCAAAACCTTCCGCACCCCACGCGGGATTTACAGATTGTACCTTTCCAGTTAGTCCATATGGGTCGGACACCCATATTCCAGGACCATACAATCCTGTTACATGAAATGCGCCAAAGCCAAAGCAAGCCACTCCTGAGAGAAATAAATGAATTCCAAAGATCTTAGGCAAATCCAAAGAAGGTTTTCCTGTGCGTTCATCACCAAAGATTTCTAGATCCCAATACACCCAATGCCAGATAGCTGCCAAGAAGCACAAGCCAGAGAACACAATATGCGCCCCGGCTACACCTTCGTAACTCCAAACCCCCGGATTCGTTATCGTCCCTCCTGTAATACTCCAACCGCCCCACGAATTGGTTATTCCTAAACGAGTCATGAAGGGTATAACGAACATACCTTGTCTCCACATTGGATCGAGAACAGGGTCGGAGGGATCAAAAACTGCTAATTCATATAGAGCCATTGAACCGGCCCAACCTGCAACCAGAGCCGTATGCATTATATGAACAGAAAGCAAACGACCGGGATCATTCAATACGACAGTATGAACACGATACCAAGGCAAACCCATGGTAATACCCCTTTATCAACAAAAAATGGACACTATGTAACTTTATTGCATTGAAAAAACGATGCTATGGACCCCCCTTTTTTTTTTCAGTGGATTATCTCGGAAAAAGGGTTACTATTTGTTCTATTCTTTTAGTAAAAAAGGAACAATTTGGTTCATAGGAAAAAAGAGAAGCAGATCTATTCTATACTCGATAAGTACCAATACGCAATGGGGGTTTATTCCCTTTTCGAAGAGCGCATGCATCCATATTTAGTCATCATTCAAAGTACCTATTCGTAAAAATTGTCTGTGTTTTCCTTTATTTTATGAACTTATTCTATCTATGTAGAAAATATGACGATAAAGCTAATATTATTAAAATAATAAAACCATTATTACGTTTCCACATCAAAGTGAAATAGAGTACTTAATTCTTTTTTCTTTCAGTTTATGCCTATTGGTGTTCCAAAAGTGCCTTTTCGAACTCCCGGAGAGCGAAATGCAACTTGGATTGACATATAGTGCGCCCTGTCAGATATATTGGGTCATATGGGATTTCCCCATTCTCTCCCCCGATCGAGATATCCTCTCTTTCGCCCCCAAAAAAAGCGATTGAATCATCAAAAATTTGTAACGTGAAGTGCAATGAAATGCAATTAGATCCGTTTTGTGAAGAGGTATCCAGATTAATATTAGCAATTCAAATAATTTATGGTCGACTTGGCTGGACCAATAAAATGAAGTATCCAGGCTCCGTTTAGAAAAACCCAATTGGTAATATATCTATTATTAGGACTTATAGATATCATAAACAATTCTATTTAGAAAGAAATTATTAAATAGCACTGATCCCAAACAGTTAATCAATCGAATAATAAATATAATGGATACGTCGAATATTTGGCGGAAGACATAAAAGAAATGAATTGCAAAATTGAGAAAAAATGAAAAAAAAACAAAGACGTGGTATTGGGGTCATTTGTCCTATATGTGCAAATCAAAATCGGGCGGATCCTTACTCGGAGTAGAGCATAAACCTAAAAAAATGGAAGAAGCCCATTCAGGAACAAGAAAATTGCATCGTGATTTTTGGATTGGATCTCGATGAAAAAATACATCAATGAAAAGTTAGTGCGATAAAACTTTTTTTTATATTCTAATATTATAGGAAAACCGGCCAAACGCATGGTTCTTCAAAAATGAAAGAGAAGCCCCTTCCTTCGTTAGAAGGAGTCCGCTATAAAAAAAGAAAGAGGCTGGAAGCTACACATTTATTTTTTTTTCGCAAGTTTTAGTTTTGTTGAACCGTATGCATCAAAAGGTGCCCATACGGCTCCTAAGGGATACAATTTTATCCGAATCAACCGACTTTATCGAGAAAGATTAATTTTTTTAGGCCAAGCGATTGATAGCAATGTTTCGAATCAACTTATTGGTCTTTTTGTATATCTCAGTTCGGAGAGTGATACCAAGGATCTGTATTTGCTTATAAACTCTCCCGGCGGATGGGTAATACCTGGAATAGCCATTTATGATACTATGCAATTTGTGCGACCAGATATACAGACAATATGCATGGGATTAGCCGCCTCAATGGGGTCTTTTATCCTGGTCGGAGGAGCAATTACCAAACGTCTAGCATTCCCTCACGCTTGGCGCCAATGGGTTTTTTATTTAAGAGAAAAAAGAGGACTATGCCTTCGCCATATGAATTATTAATATTAAGTAATATTAGCATGGCACTTCGAATTCGATATGCAAATTTTTTATTGTTTTTCAAAATATTCGATTATGTATCGAAAGAGTAGTATGAGATAAAGGAAGGGTATTTCCGATTTTATCTTACCTATCGTAGGTCGATTTCAGCGTCACAAACTTTTTTCACACCGGCAGGTTATTAACAACATTTATGTTATGAAAGAGTACGAAAATCAAATAAAAAAAAAAAAGAAACTTTGGGATTGCTGAATCACAGACGAAATAAATATATTAAAGCAACGGGGCCATCATAGTATTTTGGAACTCCTCCGAAAAAAAAAAGAAGGGTGGTAATTGGATCATTTACCGATCTGGGTATAATAGATCCCACCTTTTCTCTTTCTTCGATGAAAGGTAAAAAAATTCCATTGTGGAGCCGTATGCAATGTGAAAAAAATGCCCGTACGGTTGTTCAATTCTATCTTTTTCTTATTTTATTCTTTATCTCTTCGCCTTGCCTCCTCGTGCGAGATACAGGAACCTTTGATTGTGTTATATTATATGATCAGGGTAATGATCCATCAACCTGCTGCCGCTTTTTATGAGGCACAAACGTCCGAACTTATCCTGGAAGCGGAAGAACTACTGAAACTGCGCGAAATCCTTACAAGGGTTTATGTACAAAGAACAGGCAAGCCCTTATGGGCTGTATCCGAAGACATGGAAAGAGATACTTTTATGTCAGCAACAGAAGCCCAAGCTCATGGAATTGTTGATTTTGTAGCGGTTGGATAAAAAATAGCAGGGATTTCGTGCAAATATACGATTTAAGATTTTATCTTCTTACTTCTTAATTACTTAATTAAGGGTTTAATATTCTATTAATATATTGAAATCGAATAAATTCATAATCATCCGGTTAGGATCAATCTAAACCAGCCCATAATGTATAATTCAGCATGCCAACTATTAAACAACTTATTAGAAACCCAAGACAGCCAATCAGAAACGTCACGAAATCCCCCGCTCTTGGGGGATGCCCTCAGCGTCGAGGAACATGTACGAGGGTGTATGTGCGACTCGTTTAAATCATGGGCTGAGACAAAACAAAAGAAAAAAAAGAATTCCAGTATCAATGATCAGTACCAGTGAATCGGATAGAATGGAAGAACTCCATTTCCTATCTAAAAAAGATGGATCTATCATATCTTTCTATTGTGTATGAAATTTATGGTTTCAATTGGTGCAAATTAAATCACCTGAATTTTCAATTTAAGATGAGAAAGAATTCCCCATTGGTAACAAATAGTTATCCATTAAGCGGGGGAAATCCTATTTTAAAAAGCAGAAATATTATGTTTAGAAGAACGGACTCACAAGGTCAGCTACCCAACCAATCTTCATAATTAAATACCGTTACTGTATAAGGTATATCTCGTTATGAAAGACCCATTACTGGAAAATTCATGGGTAGAGCCAAAGAGTGGTAACTGTACAAGTTACCAATAAAATGAAGGAAGGGGCTCCGGTGTATAGAGAAGACCTCACCGTTTAAGAAGTAACCATAGAGACGATGGAACCCACAATTTCTTTAGCTATTTCTATTTTGATTTTTCCAATGCCTAGAAAAAAGGAAAAAGTGTGGTAGGGAAGGTTATAGTAGCAAAAGCCATTGGAATTTTTATTTTATAAATTGGAAGAATCCGTTTTGTTATTAATAGACTAGGAAAGGGGAAAGGAATAACTGAAAGAAAGGAAATCAATTAGTTATTCATTAAAGTTTCATTTACTCAATGACCAGAATTAGACGAGGATATATAGCTCGGAGACGTAGAACAAAAATGCGTTTATTTGCATCAAGTTTTCGCGGGGCTCATTCAAGACTTACTCGAACAATTATTCAACAGAAAATAAGAGCTTTGGTTTCGGCGCATCGTGATAGAGATAGGAAAAAAAGGGATTTTCGTCGTTTGTGGATCACTCGAATAAATGCAGCAATTCGCGGGGCGGGGGCATCCTATATTTATAGTAGATTAATACACAATCTGTATAAGGGGCAATTGCTTCTTAATCGTAAAATCCTTGCACAAATAGCTATATCAAATAGGAATTGTCTTTATATGATTTCCAACGAGATTCTAAAATAAGGGGATTGGAAGGAATCCGCCAAACTTTTTGAAATGGAATTCTCTGGAGAATGAACTCCGGGAAGGTAGAGTAGAAATTAGTATGATAAAATCTGATAATATGATAAAGTCGTCAAAATGAGCGAACACGCCCGATAAAAAAATTTATTCCTCTTCCCCGATTCTTTTTTTTCTTACGACACGAATGATTCTCGGATTTTTTGAACAAAACGTCCCCCCGTTTTTGAGTTCGGATTAGAATTTTGATTCAATTGAAAAGTAAGCCCATTTTTTTTCTATTCCTAAAACCAGGAGTTCTGGTGGTTGACTCCCTTCTTTCAAATTGTTTCTCATTATTAAGAAAAGGTAATGAAGATAAAATACGAGCTTGTTTTATAGCAATAGTAATTAATCGTTGTTCTTTTAAGGTTAATCTATTCACCCGTCTAGATAATATTTTTCCTTGTTCACTAATAAATCGACTAATTAAACTCATGTTTCTATAATCAATTCGATCCCCCGATTGGATCGGGGGCAAACGCCTACGAAAAGATCGCTTGGATTTAAGAAAGAGTCGCTTGGATTTATCCATAATTTGTTTATTCCTTATCCCTAAAATACTATTTTGATCAAATAAAAAAAAAAAATTATAGAAGAAATTCATAGGATTGGGTTTGTCTATATTTATTTAGTTGTTTTTATTTCAATATATGAAATAATAGAAATATATATCTAATTTTTTTTTCATGTTCCTTGAAAGGGTGACACCCGAGCACTCGGTTCGATCTATATCTATTTCTTTATCTCCCCATGAATTGTATGTTTGAAACAATACGGACAGAATTTTCTCAATTCCAATCGACTAGGTGTATTGTGTCGATTCTTTTGAGTAATATATCTGGAAATAGCCGTTGATTCCTTATTAACACCGTTTCGAGCACAACAGGTACATTCCAAAATAACCCTTACTCGAATGTCTTTACCCTTGGCCATGAACCTCCTTTGGGTTTTTGATTCACCCAACGTTTCTATTTTCCGATCCGACGCAAATAAGAAGAAAGGAAAAGGGACGAAAAAATAGAAGTGGCTGACAACTCAAAATCTAATTATGAAATAAAGATTTTGTTGCAATTAATATAGTAAATAATAAGTAATACAACAATTTCGAAAGCGATTTCTAATCGCAGTACAGTATTTCATTTAAGTATCTTGTATTGCATGATACTCTTATTCTATTATTCTATTCAAATTTCCCTTTTGTTTTCTTTTAACTCTATTATTAATTTGATTCTTAATTTAATTGGAGCCTTAACCCGAATTTAACTGAGGTTGAATCCACTTTTTTCTTTCTCTTTACCCCCGTATTCAATCTATCTAATTCGAAAAAAAAAAAGACGGGAAAGAGAGATTAGTCACAAATATTTGACTCTATCTCTAATCTTCTTCACCCCTTTCCATATCAATAACTAGAATGAAAAAAAAGGAAATGTCAACGCATCTGGGAAGAAACGATTGATTTCTATCAATAAACCTGCTAAAGACCCGAACCAGAGAGTACTTAGTACCGGTGCCACGGAAAGATATGTTTTAAAATCTCGCATTGAGAATCCTCCTTCTTTTTTTTTTATATTCCATATTGGAATACATTATGGTAAGAGATGTATATGTAGTTAAAGACCACTTGTATTTGTGTGTGGAATCCCCAATTCAACTTGACATGTGCAATGATTCGGTAGAGAAGATTTTCTTTTTCTTAAAGCAAAAAAACGGGTCCCTTTGCGCCTGAGAATTCCCGAGAAAAAATATTAATTTATTATTATATGTTATATGATATGAGACCAAGAGAAAGAAATGGCAAGATACATTTTGCATATAAATGAAGGAAATGGAAATAAAATAAGGATGTGGAAAACAAGACGGGGATTTTCTACAATGATACTGTAGACCAGTTGAAAGGGATGTAGCGCAGCTTGGTAGCGCGTTTGTTTTGGGTACAAAATGTCACGGGTTCAAATCCTGTCATCCCTACCTATTATTGCTCCTCGAAGCAGTAACCAGAGATGCATTTTAGAGCGATTCAATTTGGACATACATAATACATAATTTTCCATTTTATGATAGTATACATATGCAAGAAGTATTTATTGGGGTTGAAATTTTTTGGGGGGTTCTATACTATATAAAAAAAGGAATCCCCTTCTTTTTCTTTACAGTCTTTTCCCTTGTGGTAAGAAAGCGCTCTTAGTTCAGTTCGGTAGAACGTGGGTCTCCAAAACCCAATGTCGTAGGTTCAAATCCTACAGAGCGTGATTATGCTCTTGTCTTGTTAGATCAAAATTCCACTGAACTGAAATACAGCAATCTGAATTTGACCTTTGACCCCCCCCAAAAATGAAATTAAAGAAAGGAGGAGGTCAGTTAAAAAAAGAGATGTGAATTAATATTAATCAAAGGTCCAACTGATCACCACGCCTGTATTGTAAATATGCGGTTACGAATAATCCAGCCAAAGTAATAGGAATTAGACCTAAGACAATTCCAAATAGAAAAACTTCAATCATTTCAATTTAATTTATTTGAAAGGGGAAAAGGGGAGGTAATATCTATCCCGAAATATTACGTATTGCTTAGGAATCTCAATTCCCAATAATTGGCGGTAAGGAAACTACCAAATATATGGAATACCACAGAAGGATTTCTTTTTATGAATTATTCATTCAATTAATTTCAAATAAGTCCTATCTTACTCAGACCAATAAATAGAGCCGAGGTTAGAGTTAAAGCCGCTAGTAAAAAACCGAAATAACTAGTTATAGTAGGCATGGAGGAGCTAAAGGAAGTCTGTTCTTTTTATACATATGTTTAGAAAGCACTTTCCTAAGTTTCCACTTTTGAAAGATACGAGGATACGCAAAAATATTATACCAATTGAAAGACTCAGTTCAACTGAAAGTTTTTGATTCATCAATTATTCTAGAAGGTACTAAAAAAAATAAAGTGATTAGGGGTAGAAAAAGAAAGAAATTCATCATCTTTGACATCGACACCTCCCACGATTCAGAATCAACGGGTTCGTTGGGCAACTCTTGAGTAACCTAATATTCAAAATACTAATAAAAACTGTGTCATGTAACCTCATTTCAAAAACGAAACTTTTTTGAAATCAATATGGAACAAAATTGGGGAATCCGTTCGATTTTCTATTTTCATTTTTTTTTTTTTCTTTTTTATTGTATCGAATCTTTGTTACTTGTTTCTGGACGACCAACCAATTTCTTAAAAAAAAAAAAGAGGGGGATTAAAATAAAAACCCCTTCGACACCTACGACAAAGGGATTTGTAGATTTCGCACATCTAATTGAATTGGGGAAATATGATAATCTCTGTCATGAATTATTAGAAAGCAATCCGTCGGATTCCCATTTTACTTGATCTTCAATTTCGAGTCTGAAGCCAATAATGGAAATTGGAGAAAAAAGAAACCCCATACTACAGAAAATTTTCTATTGAATGGTACCTAGTTATACATCCACCAGCAAGAAGAAAAGAAGAACGCAATTTTCTAGCACTGCATTTCGATATTGATTGAAATTGCGTTGCTGTGTCAGAAGAAGGATAGCTATACTGATTCGGTAGATTCTAAAAGTACCCTCGGTACTATATTGACGATCTCACAAAGATTTAAATTCAGTGAATTTCCATTTACTGATCTTATCTTTTACGGAATCGATCCCCCTTTGACTGTACAAGAATATGTGGAGCTCAGCATGTCTGGAAGCACAGGAGAACGTTCTTTTGCTGATATTATTACCAGTATTCGATACTGGGTCATTCATAGCATTACTATACCTTCCCTATTCATTGCGGGTTGGTTATTTGTGAGCACGGGTTTAGCTTACGATGTGTTTGGAAGCCC
Source organism: Dipteronia dyeriana (assembly GCA_032871835.1). Lineage (NCBI taxonomy): Eukaryota > Viridiplantae > Streptophyta > Magnoliopsida > Sapindales > Sapindaceae > Dipteronia > Dipteronia dyeriana. The sequence continues at coordinate 18,406 of JANJYI010000040.1, forward strand.
TCGTCCAAACGAGTATTTTACAGAGAGCCGACAAGGAATTCCATTAATAACCGGCCGTTTTGATTCTTTGGAACAACTCGATGAATTTAGTAGATCTTTTTAGGAGGACCCAATGACCATAGATCGAACCTATCCAATTTTTACAGTGCGATGGTTGGCTGTTCACGGACTAGCTGTACCTACCGTTTTTTTTTTAGGGTCAATATCAGCAATGCAGTTCATCCAACGATAAACCTAATCCGAATTAGAGAGCTATGACACAATCAAACCCGAACGAACAAAATGTTGAATTGAATCGTACCAGCCTCTACTGGGGGTTATTACTCATTTTTGTACTTGCTGTTTTATTTTCCAATTATTTCTTCAATTAAGAGAAGAAAAGAGAATAGTAGAATAATAAAAAAATAGTAGGAATTATCTTATCCCAGTCGGAAGGATCGCATCTTAATCTTATAATTATCTATGACTGTTTATGTCTCTAGCACGACCACTTGATAAAATGTGGAGGGAAGTGGGATAAATGGCCGATACTACTGGAAGGATTCCTCTTTGGATAATAGGTACTGTAACTGGTATTCCTGTGATCGGTTTAATAGGCATTTTCTTTTATGGTTCATATTCCGGATTGGGTTCGTCCCTGTAGTAAGCGGATGAACTGCGTTATAGACATCAAAGCGTAAGAACTCAACGGGGCCTATAACTTCTTTCTTTGTCTGATTCGAGGGGTAGTGCCCCGTTGAGTTCTTAATAATCATAATATACGGATCACTTTTTCCGATGCTTCAAAAAACTTCATTTCTTTTTTTTGCATTACTTAATTATACGTATAAAAAATCAATCAAAAAGGGTTCTGATAAACCTGGAAAAATCGAAACTAAGAATAGGAATCTTTGACGAATGGAATCAAGAACCATTATGGTTTCGACACCAGAAAGGGATGTGGAAAATTCCCTTTCTGATGTCGAAGACTAGGACGACGAATAATACCTTTTTGATTCCCTTGTTTCCCTTATTTATCCTTGCTTTCTTTATATTCTCCGCTTAGTTATCTTATGCTTAGTATCTAGTTCTAATTGAATTTGATTCGATTAGAATAGAAAACTACTGGCGCATTCTAAAATATTTGAATCAGACAATCGTGATATAGGCACACCCCTCCCACTTGGATTGACAAAACAAAGGAGGGGTAAGGTAAAATAGCCTTCTTCACAATATATACTATGATTTAGGAGTGCAGTACAAAAAATTCCCGACATTTGGTCGAAAAAGAATATAAACAAGCAAAAGACTTTTCATAATTTTTTTGCTCATACATAACACAATTGGAATTGCGAACAAAAATTTTGTTCTTTTTACAAACCTGATGTTGAGAAATTTGCGGATCTAGAAATTCATTTCGGACAATTGAACCTTCTCAAACTGTTTCTTTTTAAGAACTAAAAAGATTTGTGCTAAAACAACAGATGCCAAAAAGAACAAAAGGCCTTGGACACGTAGTGGATCTTGAAGTACTATTTCTGCATCTCCCTGACCAAACCCACCCACATTAGGATTACTTGTTAATGGTTGATCAAGTTTGATAGATTCGCCCTCTGAAACACGAAGGTCTGGTCCTGGAGGGATAATATCAACCACTTGGCGTCCATCCAATGCATCCGTTATGGTTATTTCGTACCCCCCTTTTTCTTTTCGTATGATTTTGCTTACTATACCCGCTGCTGTAGCATTATAAACCGTATTGTTACTTTTTGTCCCGTCGGGATAAATCTGGCCCCTTCCCCTGTTACCACCTACGTATATTGGGTATTTTAAGAAGTGAACATCCTTATTAGTCGCGGGATCCGGGGAAAGAATAGGAAAAGTTATTTCACTATATTTCTTACCAGGAACAGGCCCTATCACAAGAATACTTTTTTTAGTGGGGCCGTAATTCTGAAAAGATAGATTGCCTATCTTTTCTTTCATCTCGGGAGAAATACGACTGGGGGGGGCTAATTCAAACCCCTCCGGTAAAATAAGAACGGCCCCTACATTCAACCCCCCCTTTTTACCATTAGCAAGAACTTGTTTCAGTTGCATATCATAAGGAATTCTAACAACTGCTTCAAACACAGTATCCGGAAGTACCGCTTGCGGAACCTCAATATCCACGGGTTTATTAGCTAAATGGCAATTGGCGCATACAATACGACCAGTGGCTTCTCGTGGATTTTCAAAACCCTGCTGCGCAAAAATGGGATATGCATTTGAAATGGAGGCCCGGGTTATTATATATATCATGAGTGATACGGAAATGAATCGAGTAATCTCTTCCTTTATCGAAGAAAAAGTATTTCTAATTTGCATGGTCCAATCGTTGATCCCGAAAATTTCTACAATAAAATTGGGTAGGTCGCTAGTATAGTTCCCTATCCACGATTTTGCTAATTACTGAAATAATTTGACTGGAATATAGGAGGAATCCTCTGAATGGGTAGAAAGAGTAAGGTAAGTACGACCTGGAATGCATTGCTTAGGTACAAATTAAGAAACATTCTAATTGACTCGTTTTTCAGTCATTCATTGAATGATAAATCACTACAAGTGATGGAGATACACGATTTAAATAAAGGAAAATCCAATATTTGAAAATTGTATCTAGAATGACTGGAAAAGTGGAAACAAGACCAGATATAATTTGATCATTATGAAAAAATCCAAAATCGTTGTAGACATAGCCAATCATTAGTTCCCAACCGTGGGGCGAATGGAATCCGATACATAAATCAGTTACTAAAAGAATGGAAAAGGCTTTTATTGTGTCGCTTAAATTATATAGGAATTCTTGAACCCAAGAATTAAGAAAAACAAGTTCTTCATTACCCAGAATAGAATAAGCACTTAGAATAACGAAACAGATTAGATTTGTCGAGAAGTGCAAAATTGTATGGATATGATCCTCATCGTGTATCTTGATCAATTGGATTGTTTCTTTGTGGAGCCCCATACGAAACTTTTGTAGATGTCTTTCCGGGAATTCCTTTACCATTTCATCCAAGAGGAATAGCTCCTCTAATTCTATGAATTTTTCTAGAATACTCTTTTCTTGAATATCGTTCAAAAAAGTTTCGGATTGCCTAGTATTCCACCAATTAGTAACCCAAGATTCTAGACTTTTATTAAATGAGAGAGTGATCCACCGGGGCAAAAAGACTACAAATACTAGAAATGAAAGATATCGAAGGGGAATAGATGCGCTCTTTTTTGTCATTTTTTCATCTGTGAATTGTCACCTCATTCGTTGACTCTATGCGATCTGATATTTCTATCAAGCATGAGTTCTATTATAAGGTATCGCGCCTATTAATTATTAATTTATTAATCGAGCCCCCGTTTTTTAGTTGTGATTCAGAGGTTAGTCCTTGAATCTAGTGTAGAAAAAATACAGAAATAGAAGAAGAATCCACTTCGAATTCGAATTCAAATGAAGAAATAATAAAAAAATAGATTGTTTCCAGATATCTTAATTGATCAAATATTCGAAGTAATTACTCCCCTTCGATGAATGCCCGAAAGATTCAAATAAAGATTCCAATAATGAATATTTTTCGGATTTCGAAATGAAAGAACTTCCTGCTTATTAAAAAGGAAAATATCGAATATTTCAAAAAAAAAAATTGACAGACAAAAACAAAAAGGGTTTCGTTTTATATTATGGCCGCTACGTACACGTTTACCTTGCTTTGGCCCCACGAGGCGTTCTGAAGAAACTTTAATTAAGTAAGTTATGCTTATAGAAAAATAGAAAAAAGAGGATTCTTAGGGGTTTCCTCTTGCCGAGAAAGCATTTATTTTGCAGTTTCTTTTTTCAAAATACTTCAATTGGTACACGCAAGAAATAGGCCAATTCCGCAGCCTTTTGCTCAATTTCCCGTGGAGTCAAATTCTCATCAGTACGAGTCAAGGGAACGTCCCCCAGGCCTCTGATTTCCATATAAAGGACACGACGAGCATAAATACCCTCTTTTACTTCTATTCTGATGGACTGAATATCTTTCATAAGGAATCGTAAAAAGATGCGGCGATTTTTTCCAGGAAATCCCCAACGAAAAATGCACACTATTCCTTCTTTTCTATCAAATCGATCATAACCGCTACCTACATTCCATGTAATTGTGCACCACAAATAGGAACTAATAAAGAGACCCGCGATCCCATAGAAAGACATTACGATCCCTTGTGGGAAAAAAATGATTTGTTGAGATGGAAAGAAGGATATCAAATTCTTATCAAGATAACTAGAAATTCCAACCAATAAGAATCCTAATGAACCTAAAAAAAGGATAAAGGCCCAGCAGAAATTACTTGTTTTGCGAGATCCTGCTATAAATTCTATCCATATATATTCTGATCGCCAACTCATACATAGTAGATCCAGTTGCATTTTATGGAATAACAAAAAAAGATTCACTTTACTTTTTTTCCGAAGTAACTCTCATCAACTAGTACTATTCTGATGTGAACTTTTAGTAGTAATTAATCGAATTGGTTAGATATAATAAAATAAAAGCATCCCCTTCATATGATTCCCTATCAATAGCTACATACATCTGGATAGATTTACTTTAATTTCAGACATGAGTTCGGATCCCAGCCTATTTTTTTTAAATTGCTAGAATTCGTTTGTCCATATATCATGTTTACGCATGTATAAGATCTTTTTCATTTATGTTCGGAGAAAGTCACTTGTTATTGTTATACAATATTCTACTAAATGGATATCCTTGTTCGCTAAGTCTTGAAAAAAAACTAGATGAGATTTGACCACATCCGATTTAAAAAATCTTTTTTTTTTGAACATGAAGAGATAAAGAGGCCATTGCAATTGCCGGAAATACTAGGCCCACTAAAGGCACAAAAAGGGAGGGTAAGTTGTTGAGAATTGTCATAGAATGGGGTACCTCGATTTAATATTTGTACCTGTTATTGTTATAAGGATATCTTATAATAATTAGAATTCATATTCTAATTCGTATATTAGTATACTAAGTATATCGAAGTGAGTATATATAATAAGTGCAAGCACGGACTTATTCATCTTTCTACATGAAATAGATGTATGTATGATAATCCACTTTCTTTATTATTCTTACTTCTTTTATTTTTATTCTTATATTGTTCTTATCTTCTTCTTCTAATTTCTTTTTTAATAAAAAAAAAAGTATCTTAAAAATTCCGGAAAGATTCGTTAGAATCCGACCCAAGAGCAGGAGTTCTTATAAAAAGGTGACTTCTTGGGAGATATAGAAAGATGCAAGATTCTATATTTTCTATATTTTAATTATATACATATAGAAGAGGCGAACAGAACACGAAATTCGTTTTATTTGCCTTGCCTCCTAATTCGAAGAATTCGCTGTTTATGTTGTTGTTTTTTTACCGATATTGCTGATCAGCAATATCGGTAAAAAAACAACAATTATCCCCATTATTCTTTCTACAATTAAATCTTATGTCACCAAATAAAAATTCATTTTTTGGTTTTTTATTTTGATTCTGATAAACTAACTAACCAGTTGTTCGCCACAAAAAAAAGTGGAACTCAAGACTCTACTTGATTTCATTTTTATTGAAAGGAAAAAAGGCGTGGAGCTCAAATAGCTCGCTCAGAACGCCTTTTAAAGGGTTACGTGGTACGATTGGATCGAATAAGCCCTTATGGAATAAATATTCAGCCGCTTGTGAACCTTCAGGTACTGTCTTATTCAATGTTTGTTCAATTACTCTTTTACCCGCAAATGCAATATAGGCATTAGGTTCGGCAATAATTATATCCCCCAACATACCAAAACTAGCTGTTACTCCACCAGTAGTAGGAGATGTAAGAATTGATACATAGAATAACTTTTTATTTGATTGATAATCATATAAAGCAGAAGATATTTTAGCCATTTGCATCAAGCTCAAACTTCCTTCTTGCATGCGTGCCCCTCCGGAAGCACACACTAGAATAAGGGGTAAAGGTTTATTGGTAGCATACTCGATCAAACGGGTGATTTTCTCGCCTACTACGGATCCCATACTACCCCCCATAAACTGAAAATCCATAACCCCAATTGCGACGGGAATCCCGTTTAGTTGACCTGTACCCGTTTGAACAGCTTCTGTTAATCCTGTTTTTTTTTGATAAGAATAAATACGATCTTTATAAGGTTCCTCTTCTGAATGAAATTCAATGGGATCCAGAGAGACCATGCCGTCATCCATCGGATCCCAAGTACCTGGATCAACCGAAAGTTCGATTCTATCTGAACTACTTATTTTCAAATAATATCCACATTGTTCACAAATATTCATTTTTGACTTCAAAAATTTCTTATAATTTAATCCATAACAATTTTCACATTGAACCCACAAATGCCTGTATTTTTGAGTTACATCGAGATTATTCGAACTTTTTCTTATAGTTAAATCACTACCATTCGTACTCGTTTTTATATTGGAACTTTTGCTTTCACCACTATTTCTACTTTCACCACAAATGTAATTATAAATGTAACTGTCACTGTAATTGTTACTACTACTTAAAATGTTACTATCAATACAGATTTGAGAC
>JANJYI010000040.1:30000-40000 GCA_032871835.1 Dipteronia dyeriana
AAACTCTTGAAATAGCGGAAGCCGGCTTGAGGAAAGCTGAAAGTAAGAGACAAACAATTGAGGCAAATCTAGCTCTCAGACGAGCTAGGACACGAGTAGAGGTTCTCAATGTGATTTCGTAACTAGTCGGTGCGCCCGAATCGAATAATCCTAATCCAAAGAATTTTTGTTTATACACATATGGATTCTTCCGATTGAATCGAATCAAATACAATCAAGTGGAATCGGATTCTGATGGAAGGAAAAAAGTTTGAGTTTCAATTCGAAAAGAAAATCGAATAGGATAGAAAAGATACAAAATCAGTAAGTAGAAAAACTTATTAGATACCATTGACCGTGGTATCTAATAAGTTCTACCTACTATTGGATTTGAACCAATGACTCCCGCCGTATGAAAGCAATACTCTAACCACTGAGTTAAGTAGGTCATTTATCATTATAAGGAGAAAAAAAAGGACCCCTCCCATTGATGGATTATAAATGCAATAAGACTTCGAAGCAATACCAATCAAAAAGATCAAAGAGATACGATGTTGGATCATGGAATATTCATCTTGACAAGAAATTATCTCCATAATATGATAAAATATGTATCACAAGCACAAGGGCTATAGCTCAGTTAGGTAGAGCACCTCGTTTACACGTGCGCCAATGTTTTTCAGAAGAGTCCATCATGCAATCAAAGAATTGATCTTTTTGAGAAATCGATGTCTGACTCCAGGATTTTTAGGGAACAAAACAAGAGAACAATAGCCTGACAAATGGTTCGGTTCGATTCAGGTTCCCATTTAGGAACCAAATGGAATCCATCATTGATTTGAGATATTGATAAGGTGAATACCTAGTCTATTCAATGCTAGGCATAATGAGTATAAGGACCTCAAGAATTCTCTTTTTGTCCTATGAACCTTAAGGCGTATGAGGTTTCATATTTGATTCTTTAATCAGGATGATAGAGACTCCATTTAACTTAGGTTGATCTAGGCCAGAAGCAAACCTACGTCAAGATAACCTTTCTTTGAAACACTTTGGTAGTGCTCCTATATCACAATCCAAATAATGAATCCGAGCACGTGGAGCCATTTCCTTATTTTTCTGTCAAGGAAAAAAAAATATGGTAGACTAACTGATATTTCTAGCAGTTAATGAAAGAGCCCAATGCAAAAAAAAAAATGCATGTTGGGTCTTTGAAAGAGTTCGAATCATTTTGATAAGAATAAGTTCGATCTCTTTTACCGAGAAGGTCTACGGTTCGAGTCCGTATAGCCCTACTAATAATATAATAATCCAAATTGAAATACAAAAAGTTCTATAGTTTTCATTTACTCAATTACTGTATTTTTTGTTGTTTGTAACCGGCCTTGCTTGGTTCATCGAAATAAAATAATTCCCATAAGCTTGCTTGTAGGGGGCTCGTTCAGAGCAGAACATAAAACGGAAAACAAAAGCACATTTCAATCGTTACTTTTTTTTTCGAATCTCGGATAAAGAAACCCATTTTTTTTAGTAATTCATTTTTTTCGTATGTTAATTCCATATGATTTTGCCTCCAAAAATTCACCAACAATGAGTGGGTATACCAAGGAAAAGAAGTCTCACTAACTCTTTGATTGTGGACAGTAAAGGAGGCAAAATCATGACATGAATCCGGTTAAAAATGAAAACTCCAACCTAACCCCACTTAAATCGAATAGTAAGTCACATGGATATAGGAACGGGTTACTGTATTTGTCGGCGCGTCCGCGTTTGAAAAACGAAGATCTTTTCATAAACAGAATTCATAAACAGAAAACAAAATAGATATAGAAAATAGAATCGAAAATCGATTGAATTTCGAATTCGAATATTCAAAATTTCAAAATTCGAAATCAAAATGAGAATTCTATTTGGAATTCTTTTTTTTCTAAAAGCCCGAAGCGAGGTGAAAGCAAGAGAGTTTTATTTGTTTTGTTTGTATAAGAGATTTATACTATACTGAAATAAAATCGAAGGCAGTGTAATGAAAATAGGAGTACAATCGAGAAACGAGACATCACAGCAAACAAGTGAAACTGTGTGGTTCGACCAAAATGCATTTTGGTTTTGACTAACCTGTTACCGATGACTTGACAATGAAGTCCAATTCGAATCGACGAATTCGGTATATTTTCCACATTCAAAGGAGTTCGTCTATGTTTCTGCTTTACAAATATGATATTTTCTGGGCATTTCTAATAATATCAAACGTTATTCCTATTTTGGCATTTCTAATTTCCGCAGCTTTAGCCCCGATTAGCAAAGGACCGGAGAAACTTTCTAGTTATGAATCGGGTATAGAACCAATGGGCGATGCTTGGTTACAATTTAGAATTCGTTATTATATGTTTGCTCTAGTTTTTGTTGTTTTTGATGTTGAAACGGTTTTTCTTTATCCATGGGCAATGAGTTTTGATGTATTGGGGGTATCCGTATTTATAGAAGCTTTCATTTTTATGCTTATCCTAATTGTTGGTTCAGTTTATGCGTGGCGAAAAGGAGCATTGGAGTGGTCTTAGTTTCGGAATATTGAGACAATAACCAAAAAAGTAAAAAAAAAGAACATTGAGACAATTATGAATTCCATTGAGTTTTCCTTACTTGATCGAACAGCCCCCAATTCAGTTATTTCAACTACATCAAACGATCTTTCAAATTGGTCAAGACTCTCCAGTTTATGGCCGCTTCTTTATGGTACCAGTTGTTGCTTCATTGAATTTGCTTCATTAATAGGCTCACGGTTCGATTTTGACCGTTATGGACTGGTACCAAGATCGAGTCCTAGACAGGCAGACCTAATTTTAACAGCTGGCACAGTAACAATGAAAATGGCTCCTTCTTTAGTGAGATTATATGAACAAATGCCTGAACCAAAATATGTTATTGCTATGGGAGCATGTACGATTACGGGGGGGATGTTCAGTACCGACTCTTATAGTACTGTTCGGGGAGTCGATAAGCTAATTCCTGTGGATGTTTATTTGCCGGGCTGTCCGCCTAAACCAGAGGCAGTTATAGATGCCATAACAAAACTTCGTAAGAAAATATCTCGAGAAATCTATGAAGAGCGAATTCGCTTGCAACAGGAGAATCGGTCGTTTACTTTTACTACCAATCACAAGTTTCGTGTTGTAGGCAGTACTGATACTGGAAATTATGATCAAGGATTACTCTATCAACCACCTTCGATGTCCGAAATCCCTCCTGAAACTGAAACATTTTTCAAATAAAAAAGTTCAGTATCTTCCCCTGAATTCGTTAATTAGGCAGGATTTTTTTGTACAGAAAAAGAAAGAGCGAATTAATCTTCATAAATGAAAAAATTGCATCGTAAATGGGAAATATTTATAGAAATCAAAATGTGGGAGAGAAAAAAAGATGCAGGGTCGTTTGTCTGCTTGGCTAGTCAAACACGGGCTAATTCATAGATCTTTGGGCTTCGATTACCAAGGAATAGAAACTTTACAAATAAAGCCGGAGGATTGGCATTCCGTTGCTGTCATTTTATATGTATATGGTTACAATTATTTACGTTCCCAATGTGCCTATGATGTAGCACCGGGCGGACTGTTAGCCAGTGTGTATCATCTTACAAGAATAGAGTATGGGGTAGATCAACCGGAACAAGTATGCATAAAAGTATTTGCTCCAAGGAATAATCCTAAAATTCCGTCCGTTTTCTGGGTTTGGAAAAGTTCGAACTTTCAAGAACGGGAATCTTATGATATGTTGGGAATCTTTTATGATAATCATCCACGGCTTAAACGTATTTTAATGCCTGAAAGTTGGATAGGATGGCCCTTACGTAAGGATTATATTGCCCCCAATTTTTATGAAATACAAGATGCTCATTGAATTATAAGAAACTAATCTTCATTTTTACAACTCCCGATATTCAAGAAATATTTGTACGTTCTTTTCTAGATCAAAGAGAGGAATTGAAGTCGCATTCGTATTATTATTATGAACGCGCTAAATAAATTAAATAGAAAAAAAAAAGACAATACAATTTTGAGATTTTCCAAATTGTAAGATGCTTATTTTGGATGAGCCAAGCCAATAGGATGAACTAAAAAAAAGAGTTCTGCATCATGAACTTTGTATCGCGCCCATCGCTTATATGGGCTCTAGAGGGTCACATAGGAGGGAAAGAAGAAACAGAAAAAAGAAAATCAAAATAAAAAATGAAAGGGGATCGAATTCGAATTTGTACTGTATCGGAGATGAATTTAGGCTATTCCCACCCTTCTCCTAGACTAGACTTTTGCTTGGGTCTTTCAACCAACCAATTTAACCCTTTCGAATATGTATGGTGTATTAACATTCTTTTTGAACGGGCGGAGGCATAGTATGAACAAATCAAAAAGAAGAGGAAAAAGAATCTAATTAATTCTTTTATTAGATATACATTTTTTATATACTCTTTCACTCATTTATATATTCTTTACTCATCTATAAAATCTATAAAAAAGGGGGGTCTGTTTCCAGATACCTAGCTAGATGAATAAGTATGTATGTATCATGATCTATACGATTAATCAATATGTATATCGATTCATATCACTGAATTTGTAGAATAGATATTTCTACAACTTCAATATATATGCCAGGAACCAGATTTGAACTGGTGACACGAGGATTTTCAGTCCTCTGCTCTACCAGCTGAGCTATCCCGACCATTACCGGCGCATCATCCTTATTTTACTAGATGACTGGGGTCTATGTCAATTAAAAAAGATAAAAAAGTATTAAAAGTATTGAGCGGGGAATTTGATTTCTTGAATAGAATAATTTATAAGTTTCAGTATGAGCAATGATATTAATTGTTAATCGGGATTCTTTGTTAAAAGATGTTCATTTGTACGTATATCATATATACCACACCACTGTGATAAAAGAAAAAAAAATGCTGCTCTGATACGTTTGTAAAAAGGTAGAATGAATGAGAAAGAGAACAAATTTTGAACCACTAAAAAAAAGAGAGGGTAGGAGAAATAGTTAGGAAGTCAAGTCGGTCTTTTTGGGGGGATAGAGGGACTTGAACCCTCACGATTTCGAAAGTCGACGGATTTTCCTCTTACTATAAATTGCATTGTTGCCGGCATTTATATTGGCATGTAGAATGGGACTCTATCTTTATTCTCGTCTGAGTAATCAGTTCTTCAAAAGAAACGATCTACCAGACTATGGGGTGAATGATTTGATCAATGAATATTCGATTCTTCAACTTGGAATCCCAATTCTTTTGTTTTCTTTTTCATTAATATAAATACAGCTTCAGGTTGTCATTTTTGAGATAATTTTGCATTTTGTATCCATAGTGTATTATAGACTTATCTTTCATCCTTTATGCAGTTTCGATATTCGATTAATTTGCCTTTCTTTCCCCAAAAAAGGAAGTAAACTCCATTTGTTAGAACAGCTTCCGTTGAGTCTCTGCACCTATCCCTTTTCTTGCTTTCTGAACCCTTGTTTGCTTTGTTTTATTCTCGTAAAACGGGATTTGGCTCAGGATTGCCCCTTTTTTATTCCCGGGTTTCTCTGAATTTGAAAGTTATCACTTAGTAAGTTTCCATACCAAGGCTCAATCCAATTAAGTCCGTAGCGTCTACCAATTTCGCCATATCCCCCCTTGCATTTTGAGATTAGGACCCCGATGCCGTTCTCCTTTTTCTTTCATTTACGCTGAAACATAGAATTCATTAGATATGGACTCCTATATTGAAAAGTGTTTCGATTTCTTGTCAGAAATGATTCTATCCTTTCTGTATCCGCAATTCAATATATATGGATATATATTACATAACATTAACATATGCCTCTCTTACTCTCATTTTTCTCATGCAATTCGGTGGAATACTCGAACGGTCGATTCTTTTTTTTTCGTCTTTTCTTTCGTTGAAAACAAAAAACGGAGAAATTTATCATTAGACTCCCTCATTCTAATCTGGATTACAGTTATCTGGATTGCATTTATCTGGATTTCATCTTTTTCTTTAATTTCATTTTTTTCTTATCCTTTACTTAATGCTAAGGCGGACCCTAATATAACATAACAAAAAATAACTCAAATTTAAATCAATTAAATATTAATTAATCGTTTCTAATATAATAGTTATAACTAATCATTTTATTAATTTCGAATTCAAATCGAATTATTTAGTCGAAAGCCAAAGCATCCTTTTTTAGAATTAGAATAAAAGAATGGATAATTTAGATAATGTATCATAAGAAGCTAATACTCGATTTGATTGAGAATTCAAAATAGATAAATAGATATCTAGAAAAAAAAATATAGAGATATAGAAAAAATAGATATATAGAATCAGTAGAATAATAATATTCTGTATATTCTATTCTATATAATAATAGAATCGAATATATTAATAAAATTAGGTTACAATTTCTAATGTAATTTGATTTTCAATTCAAAACAAGAAACTCTTATTACCTAATTAAGAGTAAGATATTTATTATTGATAAATATAGAAATCGAAATTCTATAGATCGCTATATTCTATTAATCGTTATTTTAATCGTTATGTTCTATAATATTCAATATTTATTTTGAATTTGATTCTCTATTCTTTTCTTTATGAATAGCTAAGAATGAATAGTTAATAGATAAGATTCTAGTAATTTACCGAATTTCTATGCCTGTACCATCTCATTGCCGTTATTTAAGCCCGCTTAGCTCAGAGGTTAGAGCATCGCATTTGTAATGCGATGGTCATCGGTTCGATTCCGATAGCCGGCCCTTCTCTATTTGTTTGATTTCAAAAAATGATTGATAATGCCTTTTTGAAAGAAAAGAACATTGAAAGGGCTTCGTCCCTCTTTTCCAAGGGGCATCAATTTATTATGTTGTAGGAGCTTCTAATTATGAATCATAATTGGAGGAGTTAGACCTCGGCAGAATAAATAAAGAAAAAGAACCGTCTTTTGATTTATATTTATATAATTTATATTTATATATATAATATATACAATACAAAAAAGTGTGTGGATTTAGTTTTAATTTAGGTTTATGAAATTTCAATAAAATAAGGAGTTTTTATGTCACGTTACCGAGGGCCTCGTTTCAAAAAAATACGCCGCCTGGGGGCTTTACCGGGACTAACGAGTAAAAGACCTGGAGCCGGAAGCGATCTTAGAAACCAATCGCGCTCCGGGAAAAAATCTCAATATCGTATTCGTTTAGAAGAAAAACAAAAATTGCGTTTTCATTATGGTCTTACAGAACGGCAATTACTTAAATATGTTCGTATCGCCGGAAAAGCCAAAGGATCAACGGGTCTGGTTTTACTACAATTACTTGAAATGCGTTTAGATAACATCCTTTTTCGATTGGGTATGGCTTCAACTATTCCTCAAGCCCGCCAATTAGTTAATCATAGACATATTTTAGTTAATGGTCGTATAGTAGATATACCAAGTTATCGTTGCAAACCCCGAGATATTATTACAGCAAGGGATGACCAAAAATCGAGAGCTCTGATTCAAAATTATCTTGATTCATCCCACCATGAAGAATTGCCAAAGCATTTGACTCTTCACGCATTCCAATATAAAGGATTAGTCAATCAAATAATAGATAGTAAATGGGTCGGTTTGAAAATAAATGAATTACTTGTCGTAGAATATTATTCTCGTCAGACTTAAACCTAACTAAAATAACAAACCAGGGGTTCGTACAATTTTTCCCTTTCACTTAAGTTAAGGAAAGGGACACAAGGTAAGGAATTGGATCCGGATATTTTGATTTTTCTCCCATTCATGTATCATAGATCAGTAGGCAGCTCTTTATTCCCTGCCCGTTCTTTCTTTCCTGTATTTTCCGTATCACAGAAATTAGGAATTGAGAATCTATCTCAAAGAAAGGTCTGAAGCATTGATGAATTGGGTGAAGATACGGAAAGAGAGGGATTCGAACCCTCGGTAAACAAAAGCCTACATAGCAGTTCCAATGCTACGCCTTGAACCACTCGGCCATCTCTCCTACATAATGATTATGACCGAGAATCCGAGCGAATTGCGAGTTGTTCATATTCGATTGTTAGATGGGTACAGACAATCGAATCCATTCTAGCTATAAAAACGGAAAACTTTTCATCAAAGAAAGAATTTTTTCTTCGAGCCAGGGAGCTGGGAGAAAAAGATAATATAATCCTTTTTTTTTTTTTAAACGGTTAAAAACAATAACAATAAAGATATATCTTGTTTGCCAAGGCGGCGACGGCGCTCCTACCTTTTTCTGATATTTTTGCCGGATTCAATCAATGAATTGGAACGAATCAACTGATCGGCCTATTTTGTTAGACTATGATTAATGGATACCTTTAGATCATAATTATCTTTTAATTCGAATTCAATTTCCATAAGAATTTGAAAATTTCTTTCCAATTTTAGGTCGCTTAACAACAACCCCTTAACCCGTAAATCTATTCCAAATTCATAAATCATCCTTTTCCATTTGATTGTATAGTGTATAAGCGTCTACCCGCTATGCACAAAACACAAAATGGAGGGTTATTCTATTTTCATTATAGAAGGATTATTGAAGAATTATTCGATTTTTTTCTTCTTTGGATCATAATTTCAGAAAAACTTCTCGAATTATCCTAATCCGCAAGAGAAATTCTTTGATTCTTCTACTTTGATCAAATCGGAATAGTTCCTTTGATTCTTATACTACTCCATTTGGATGAAATCGATCGAATATTTCTTATTTTTTATCGACCCCTTTCAAAAAGAAAAAATTGGATATGAGTCTGCTTTTATGTTATTTCGTACTGTAAAATTCCTTTACTTGTGGGATCGTTTTCTCACGAGAGTTAATGAAAATAATTATAGAATGGATTTCTACCTATGCCTAGATCGCGGATAAATGCAAATTTTATTGATAAGACCTTTTCCATTGTGGCCAATATCTTATTACGAATAATTCCGACAACTTCAGGAGAAAAAGAGGCATTTACCTATTATAGAGATGGTGTGATTTGATCATTTTTTTTTATTTACCGCTTCGGTCTTAGGAGAAAGACGGAAGATTCGGGATAGAAAAGAACGAAAAAGATTATTGAAAAAATCTACGCTTGTTGAAGGTGAAGTTTCTAGATAAAACAATTCCTTCTGTCGTGTATCCCCGATTAATGCAGCCTCAGATGCTTCAATTGTCGATTCGAGTATTGAGCGAAAGGTTACACCTATGGGTTCTATATTACAGCCAACCCTACCATACTAGACTAGTACCAATAGGCCGCATAGGGGAAGAGGCGCTACGCCTAGGAATCAACAACACGAAAACTTTGTTTAAAATTATCGCTTTTCCTTATCGGGATCGGGACTAAAAAGAATGGTTGGGATAACAAACATCCATCTCGTTGGTACTTTGGATACCCTTAGAACCATCGAAGACTGTTGAAGTGATTAATTCCTGGAAATTAAAGGGCGTTGAGAACAAAGAAATTGTTGGAGTTTACATTTTTATCTAGTACCAGTATCAACACGCGTGATGTTAAGAAAATATCTTTTGCAGAAAGGTTGGCTAGAGATTTCTTGTAAAAACGTTAGCCCCACTGAATTCATAATGAGAATATTTCAATCTTTTTTGATTCCATGTATTATTTTCATTATGCACATAGGGGAGGAGCCGTATGAGATGAAAATCTCATGTACGTTTCTGGAACGGAGAATTCTTTGAATCGAATGACGACCGTAACGGATGTCAGCTCAATCGGAAGGAAATTATGCGGAAGCTTTACAGAATTATTATGAAGCTATGCGACTAGAAATTGATCCCTATGATCGAAGCTATATACTCTATAACATAGGCCTTATCCACACAAGTAACGGAGAGCATACAAAAGCTTTAGAATATTATTTTCGGGCACTAGAACGAAACCCGTTCTTACCCCAAGCTTTTAATAATATGGCTGTGATCTGTCATTACGTGCGACTATCTCTACTATAGAAGGAAGAAAGA